>CM061135.1:75495087-75667206 GCA_030789695.1 Scilla litardierei
AAAATACAAGAAAACACGAGAGAACGAATAAAAGACGGCAGTAAAATACGGAAAAACACGGAAGAAAACGTGCGCGAATATATGAAATATAAACGCACGTCACTGACGTCGATCTAAGATCTCCACTGGTTGCTGCTCGTATGTCAAGTCCGGACGAACTGCGATCTCCGAGTAGTCCACGACATGACTAGGGTCGCTCACATAGCGACACAGCTGCGAGATGTGGAACACATTGTGCACTTCCTCTAAGGCATGGGGCAATGCAAGCTTGTAGGCCACTTCTCCTACTCGCTCCAAAATATCGAAATGTCCAATGAATCGAGGGCTAAGCTTTCCTCTCCGCCCAAAACGAATCATCCCTCGGTTGGGCGAAATCTTCAGAAAAACATGGTCTCCGGGCTGAAACTCTAGATGTCGACGTTTCGCATCTGCCCAATGCTTGTACCTATCTTGAGCCAATTGCAGCTTCTCTCTGATGGTTCGAACCACATCCACGGCTTCTGTGATTAGCTCAGGACCAACCAACTCTCGATCTCCTACATCATCCCAGCTTAAGGGAGATCGGCACTTCCTCCCATACAGTGCCGCAAAAGGCGCCATACCGATGCTAGACTGATAGCTGTTGTTGTATGCAAACTCCACCAAATGGAGATGGTCTTCCCATGATCCTTTGAAGTCTAGCATACATGCCCGCAGCATGTCTTCAAGTATCTGAATAGTACGCTCTGACTGGCCATCTGTCTGCGGATGGTAAGCCGTACTAAAACTCAAGTGAGTCCCCAAGCTTTCCTGTAGGCTCCTCCAGAAATGAGAAGTGAATCTGGTGTCTCTGTCTGAGACAATGTTGATAGGAACTCCATGCAGCTTCACAATCTCATTCATGTACTTCTTGGCCAAAACTTCTGTAGACTGGCCCACTCAGAAAGGAATGAAGTGCGATGTCTTGGTCAATCGGTCTACGATTACCCAGATAGCGTCATTCTGCTTCGTACTCTTGGGTAGTCCAGTCATGAAGTCCATCGTGATGTGCTGCCACTTCCATTCCGGAATAGGCAAGGGCTGTAATAAGCCGGCAGTCCTCTGATGTTCAGCCTTCACCTGTTGGCACACAATACACTTTACTACGCTCCGTGCGACTCTTCTCTTCATGCCATGCCACCAGTAATGCTGTCGCAGATCCTGATACATCTTGGTACCTCCAGGGTGTATGGAGTATGGAGAATTGTGAGCTTCCTCCAATAGCTCCTCTCTGATGGTGCCAGACGGTACACAGATCCTATCTCCAAACCTTAAGGATCCATCTGCATGAATCTTAAACTCTGGCCTCTGGCCTACTATCACCAAATCTTTGATCTTCCGCAGCTTCTCATCATCCATCTGAGCATTCTTGATCCTCTCTACCAAGGTCGACTGGATATGCATGCCCATCAAAGATGCAGTCATCCCTGGTAGAATCACTTCTATACCCATGTCCCGCATCTCTTGTTGTAATCTCCACTGAGTCGTAAGGGTCATCACCGCTGGTAGACGACTCAATGCATCAGGTACGACATTGACTTTCCCAGGATGGTACTGAAGGTCAATGTCATAATCCGCCATGAGCTCTATCCATCGTCTCTGACGCATGTTGAGCTCCTTCTGAGTGAAGAGATACTTCAGACTCTTATGATCCGAGAACACCTTCACATGCTCTCCCAATAGGAAATGCCTCCAAATCTTTAATGCAAAAATTACTGCCGCCAACTCAAGATCATGAGTGGGGTAGTTCTTTTCATGGATCTTCAACTGCCTGGATGCATAGGCTACGACTCGACCGTGCTGATGTAACACGCATCCAAGTCCTTTACCAGATGCATCACAGAAGACTTCAAATCCTCCTGATCGGTCTGGAATGATCAAGATGGGTGCAGTCGTCTACCTCTTCTTCAGCTCCTGGAAAGCATCCTCACATGCTTTTGACCAAACAAACACCACATCCTTTCTCGTCAATCGCGTTAAGGCTCCTGCGATCTTTGAGAAGTCTTTGATAAATCTCCGGTAGTAGCCAGCAAGTCCCAAGAAACTTCGAATCTCAGTCACCGTTCGGGGGACTGGCCAGTTTTGAACAGCGGCTACTTTTTCAGGATCAACAGCAATCCCTTCTCCGGACACTATGTGGCCTAGAAACGCCACCTTGTTCAGCCAGAACTCGCATTTGCTAAGTTTGGCATAAAGCTGGTGTCTTCTCAGGGTCTCGAGAACCTTCCTGAGATGCTCAGCATGCTCCACTGCATTCTTCGAGTAAATGAGAATGTCGTCGATGTAGACTACTACGAACTTATCCAAGTATTCATACAATACTTGGTTCATGAGGCTCATAAATACCGCGGGTGCATTGGTTACACCAAACGGCATTACTAAGTACTCATAATGTCCGTATCTGGTCCTGAATGCAGTCTTGGGAATATCTTCGTCTTTCACCTTCACTTGATGGTATCCCGTCCTCAGATCCAGCTTCGAATAGATGCTTGATTCACCGAGCTGGTCGAAAAGATCGTCGATGCGCGGTAGAGGGTACTTGTTCTTCACGGTGACTTTGTTCAGCTCACGGTAGTCAACGCACATACGAAGGGATCCATCTTTCTTCTTTACCAGCAATATATGAGATCCCCAGGGAGATACACTGGGTCGTATCCATCCCTTCTTTAGAAGCTCATCTAGTTGGTTCCGCAATTCTTCTAGCTCAGATGGTGCTAAACGATATGGTCCCTTAGATATTGGTTGAGCTCCTGGTATTAGTTCAATGGCAAATTTGAGAGTGCGATCCGGAGGCAAACCTGTAAGGTCGTCTGGAAACACATCCAAGAACTCTCGAACCACTTCTGGTATCTCAGGCTCAGCTTCCATAGCAGCTGCCATTGCTTCGGTCGATTTGGCTCTGAACTCCACTGGGCCTACCGATCTGCTTCCACTATTGAACTCGAACTTTGGATGATCAGGAATCTCGAAGACTACCCTCCTTCGAATACAGTCGATGGTGGCATGGAAAGTCCCCAACCAATCCATCCCGAATACAGCATCAAAGTTTGGTATGTCTATCATCATAAAGTCAGCAAATAACACTCGCCCACAAATAACCACTGGGCATTGAGGATACCCACGAGTCGTCTTTATCACTCCGCCACCCATGTTGACGTTCCACCCAGATGCTAAAGGTTTGACCGGAACAGTGTGGGTGCGAACGAATCGACTCGCTAGAAAGCAATGTGATGCTCCTGCGTCGAACAAGGAGAGGGCGGGTTGCCCAGCTACTAGCACGACACCTAGGTCCAAACACTAATCTAAGCAACCAATGCTAATGAAAGAAATGAATTACGAACTATGCAAGAAATATACCTGTGATCACTTCACCGGTAACCTCAGCCTCTTCGACGGTCATGGTGTAAGCCTGGCGTTTCGGTGGTGGCTGCTGCCTTGCTTGCTGAAACTGCCTCTGCTGTGGAGGTAGAGGTGGACACTGTGGAGCGTTCCCAGTTGGGACAGCACGAGGAGCTGGGGCTGGAGCTGGAGCTGTAGCACGATGCGGACAATCCCTAGCCATGTGTCCTAACTCCCCGCAAACCAGACAAAGGCCTAAAAGAATTCGACACTCAGACCTGATGTGTCCAGGCTTCCCACAATAGTGGCAGACCAGGAGGGCCTGCTGCTGCTGCCCTGGTTTCTTAAACTGAACCTGCTGAATAGGGCGGTGTATCTGTGGCCGTCTGCTTGGCCCAGCTTGGGTCGGTGGAGGCCTTGCAGGTGCTGTCAGCCTTCGCTCTTCCTTTGCTTCCATTTCGACCATCTCATGGTTACGAGCAATGGCTAAAACTTCAGCGTGTGTGGTCGGACTAGCACCGACCATCATCCTCCGAATCTCAATGTTAAGCCCCTGCTGGAACTGCTGGGCTCGAGTCAATGGATCTACAACCATCTCCGGGGCAAACCTGCTGAGCCTGGAGAACTCAGCGTCATACTGATCCACGGTCATTGAACCCTGCTTTAGGTTAATGAGCTTCTTCCTCATCAGGATCTTTGCCTGTGGGGGAAAGTACTGAGCATTGAATGTTTTGGTGAAGACATCCCATGAAATCGGTAATCCCAAGCGGTCTTCTACCGCCTGCCACCAGTCTCGAGCACCATCAGTTAGTTGTCTTTTGGCGGTAGCCACCCATGCTTCTTCTCGAATCTGAGATGCTCTCAGATCATCAGTGATTCTCTTGAGCCATTCTTCTGCTTGGAGATGATTCTCGGTCCCAGCGAAAGTCTTCGGGTTCAACCCGCGAAAGTGATAAACACTCGGGTCAGCTTTCTGCTCTCTGCGCAAAGCCTGCTCCAAAGCCTGTCCAAGCTGCTGATGAAAGGCATACATGCCTCGCATGCAATCTTCTGCAGACAATGGTGCGGTCGGAAATGCTGTCGCGTTCGGACCGGTGTTAGCTCCATTGCCAGCATCATTTTGGTTGGGACCCCCATTCAGGTGATTGATCCCAGATCCAAACGCACTGTCCTCGCTTCCTGAAGTGTTCCTTTCCATTGCTTTCCTGCGTTTTCATAAGGCTTGATCAGTTTCATTGAGTATTTTATACATCACATTCTGAACTTCCTATACTGCTCATGTGGTATTTAGCGCAGACCTGCATGGGCCACCAAACCTGTAACGACCCAATCTCGGGGCCCGTTACTGTTTGGAAATGCACAAGTCCTGCTAGGCACCGATGAGATCAATACAGGCTCTGTTGCAGAAATGCGCCAAAATACTCATGCATGAAAATGGTGTAAACCTTATTATAAACCAGCAGCGTACATGAAAGGAAATACAACTCGAGAATACAAATACACACCAAGCAAGCCACTCTGATACATATAATAAATAAACACGCTCACACTCACACTTAGTAACCAGCGTCCTCCTGGTCAAATTCTACAGCAAACTCAGCGTCTGCAGTCCCTGGTGCAACTTCCTCAACCTGTGCTGTATCTGGCGAGACCACCACAAAAAGAAGGGTCGCCAGGATCAGACGTAACTCAAAGTAACTCTAGCATGATATTTAAACCAATAAACGGGCATGGCAAAACTAGCATGGCAAACTAATAAGTAAGGTGCGAGCAATAGAGCAGAAAAGTAACATACAGTCTACTTCTATCAGCAATAATAATATTTACTAGTTGTGCCTGAGCCTACGTGACTTATAAAGAGAAGTACGATATGCAACCAAGAGTCCACCTGATATCCCGGGTTACAACAAAACGATACGGTACATTCAATACGATACAATCAAAACGGTACTTTTCAACAAAACGATACTATTCAATCAAAACGGTACTATCCACTGGAGATCGGACTGGTCGCTCCCGCACTTCCACAATTATAAGTTACCCCAAAAACCCAGTGTGTCTGTGTGTGTGCAGGTTACCGTACTTAAAATTTACGAGTCAATCACCATTCTACTTTTCCAATTACATCTTTCGGTTAACGGTTAAGCATGTCACAGAGTCCAATTCAATTTACGGTACGGTGCAACTTATCAAGTTTAGCTAACTGTTCAAGTGAAACACTTTGTCAATAAAAGAAACTAATTTGGCATGCATCAATATTGTTTTTAAAACCCCATAGCTAGGGTACGATGAGTTACCGGTTTGCCTGTCGGGAAAAGGCGTGTTTCGAAATGTGGTAGTGATACCTGGTTTCACAAGTCACAAGTGAGTCAGTTTCATAATATAATTGCATTAATAATAACATCTAACTTATTATTAGTAACCTATTACTAAACTAACACCAACTAAAGATAGGGATATGAACAATTAACTTAATTTATAAAATAACTGATATAATAACTTAATACTAACTTACTTATAAAATAAATTAACTTATTATATTACTTAACTCTTATATACTTATATAACTTTATGTATTAAAACTTATATTTAATAACACCTTACCCCTTTCTCACAGTCTTCTCTTTTCCCCCTTCTCTCTCCCGTTCTGTCTCTGTTCCCTTTTTTTCTTTTCGTTTGCTGCAGATAAGAGGGGAGCCAAGGGGCGCACGGGGCCGGGCGGCTAGGGCGGCGAGCGGCGGGATCCGGGGGGGCCGGCGGCCTGGTCGGCGGTGCGGCGTGAGGGGGGGCCGGCGGGCGGCGCGAGGCGGGGGGCCGGCGGGATCTGAGGGCCGGCGGCTGCGCAGCTCAGGCGACGGCGGTGGTAGGGATGAGGGGTGGTCGGCTTAGGGAAGGGGGAAGGAGGAAGAGAAGGGAAGAGGATGAGGGTTTTGTTGATTTTGGGTTTAATACAATCTGAAATTTTTTTTCAGATCTGAAGTTGTTTGGATCTATGGAGTTTTTTTTGTTGATTTGAATCTTCAGAATTCCTCTCTTCAGGTTTTGATTTTTGGTGTGGATGTTTGAGGGTTGAAAATTTGGGTTGATGTAGGATTTGTTGCGATTTGTTGCAGAGATTTGTTTGCATGTTGATGGGTTTGTTTTGATCTCTGATCTGTTTTGGATTTCTGGTTATTCGATTTGGGTTGTAAGGAGTTTGTGGAGGGTGGATGATT
The DNA here is from genome assembly GCA_030789695.1 of Scilla litardierei. Taxonomy (NCBI): domain Eukaryota; kingdom Viridiplantae; phylum Streptophyta; class Magnoliopsida; order Asparagales; family Asparagaceae; genus Scilla; species Scilla litardierei. Next base: position 75,501,660 of record CM061135.1, read on the forward strand.
GTTGTTTGTATGGTGGAGGAGGTGGTGCCTGAGGGTAGTCGTGAGGATGATGATGATGTTGCTGTTGCAGGGAGTTGTTGTGGAAGAGGGATAGACGATGAATCTGTGAATGGGTTGTTCTGATTTTGGGAGAGGGGAGATTGATGATCGGGAGGGGGAGATGCTGATGAAAATTGCAGACTGATCCTTAAAATGAAGAGGCAGGGGACAGGGTTTACGCTTAGTCAAGGATTAGGTGTTCATTTAATACGGGGAAGAAGTTTTGCCATGGAAACTTGATCGTGGAAGATACGTGTTAGAAGAAAAATCAAATTAAGCATTAATGAAGGAGGTTAGGGGAATGCATCTGGCTGAATGAGAAAATTGTGGAGGAAGAGACGTGTTTAAACGATTAGGAATTAGGTTGATAATTAATATGAGGTAATTATTAATTAACTAAAATAATTAGTAAACGTAAAAATTTAATTAGTAAAATAAATTAGTAAATTGAATTTAACTAAAGTAACTATTAAACTATGGTGAAAAATTTAGACGCGCTCGCGTCGATTCTACGAATAAAAACACGCGGACAATCGGAAGTAAAATACCAGCACACACATACCTAAAAATACCGGCCGTTACATTGTCAGGCTCTATCCTCTCTTTTCCCCGCTATGGGACGCCATATAGGTATATGTGAGAATGGGGCGTGACAGGTTTAGTGGTGGCCCATGTAGGTCCGCTCAAAATGCGATATGCAAAAGGATGATACATCCAATACACTTTAATGCGATCATATATGGTACTAATTCCACTTGTGCTGTCTTCTTTCCCTGCAGAATGGACAGTGGAAACGGGATATCTTCATTAGAGATGGAGCACGCTGAGCCCTCTTTGATGGAGAAGATTTTGCTTGGTTTCCAGGCGAGTCTGGGTCAGCAGGCTAAGATGCTCGCCAAGATGCAGAGTCAGAAGACCCCAGGCTTCAAGCAGTTCAGGGCAATGAAGCCGAGAACTTTTTCTGGCAAGGAGACAGCCCTGGAGGTTGATGAGTGGTTACGGCGCACGGAGGATGATCTCACAGCTGTCGGATTTCCGTTGGAGAGTTGGGTGGATGCAGAAAAAAGACAGCTGACCCATCAGGCCCGAGATTGGTGGGATGCCTGACGTCCCCCGCTTATGCGTGATAGATGTGTGCAATAATACGATTGGGGGCGTGAGATTTAAATATTTGTAATCGCAAGCGCACAGTGTTGTAGTGTGGCTTGGGGGTCGAACTCAGGGAGGCGTGGATATGCTTGTGTCAAAGAGGATCAAATTCACCCCATGGGTGAGCTAGCCCGGATCGAATGATGGGTTGTCACGGTGAATGGAATGCAAGGTATAGACAATATAAAGGAAAAACCCGGGACTTTGGTTTCCACCCTATCGTGCGATTCTCGCCGATACGGCCTACGGGTAGGATAGCGATCGGAATTAGGGTCTAAGGGTGAGACGTTGCCTCTAAGAGTGGTACCAGTGTCCCATGGGCCCGATATTCCGGTCGGTGCCCAGGATGATACGCCGGACTTCCCGGGTTCAATCAGTGGGCACTCCCGTGTCCATTAACACTGATCGACTCTGGGAGCACTAAGCTCGCAACGATAACTCCCAACGTCTCATCCTGCCGCTCCCGTGCGCTAGGATTCGACGTCTACGCTAAGGACATGACCTATGGCTAGGGAGTCAACCGCCAAGTTTATTCCCCCTTGGCCCAACAGTCAAAGGCGGTCTTTTTTCCCGCCGATGACAATAAAACACCCTGTGTAACCGTTAGATTCCTAATCCCTATCGATTTCCTAGACCTATGGACGCATCGGGAAGAGCCCACGAAGGGGTTTCCGCCAAAATCCCAGATTTGGGAACTACTCACACATATTTAGTAAAAAGCGATCTAAACAGAAATCGACCGTAAAAATCATGATCAGACAATATAAATACAATGGTAGTAAAGCAATTAAGATAATACTAAAGTTTGACAAAGATCTAAAAACTTACAAAAACTGGGAAATTACAGCCGTCACAAAATGAAGAAAACAGTAAAAAATAACCAACTCTCGTTTCTGGAAAACCTAGGGTTCTATATATAGAAAATGATATCACCCGATCGGTTGACAAGTCAACCGATCGGGTGATCTGCTTCACTCATTTACAGCGCAATGCGGGATTTCACCCGGTCGTCTTCACCCGGTCGGTTGACATATGAATGTGACCGGTTGGATCTTGGTGCCGTCGAGTGAGGAGGCCGGTTGAGCTGACCGTGTCTTGGCTCTGGAGATTCGGCTACAGATGAACCGATCGGGTGAAGGTCACCCGATCGGTTGGCAATCACAATAAAAATATAGAGACTTTGGGCTTTTGAACCGGCCTACAGACTGACCGGGTGACTTCTTGTGAGCTCCAAGCTGCGTCCGGGTGGTGCACGCGTGCATCACCCAAACGGTTGAAGATGATCAACCGATCGGGTGAGGGGCTGAAAGATGATATCATCGTCGTTTGACCCCCTGGATCACGCGTGACTCCTCCCGTTGCTCCGGGGACTTGCGATATCATCGTTTTATGTCCCCTATGCCATTAAACTCCTGCAAAATACGGAAAACACAGAAAAGTGAAAGAAAACAAGAAAACACGAGAAAACGAATATAAGATTGCGGTAAATAACGGAAAAACACGGAAGAAAACGTGCGCAAATATATGAAATATAAACGCACGTCAAAATCCCCCAAGCTGAACTCTTCCTCGTCCTCGAGGAAGACGAGTGAGAGTAGGAGCTCAGAGAGAGAAAATAGAGAGAAAGAGAGAAAAAAGAAAACTCTATATCCTAGATCGCCCGTCAGGGCCAACAAAATCAAAAACGACACACCAAGCAAGCAAACGCCAAATCACATCACTAAACCAAGGAATACGAGTCCAGACAAGTGACGTGGGCCCACGTGGTGAAGCACGAGTGAGTGTGGTCGTGTGCTAGCAGACGGTGTCACTATCTACGACGTGCGATAAGGCTCGATATACACAAATCCAGGAAATGACCCAAATATCGATTCGAATTGAATAAAGCGGTGAATATATAGTTCAAGCATGCATGAGAATAGAGAGAGAATCGAAACATATCATGCGTCAGGGACTCCACAACTAGGGTTAAGGAAATCACCACACTATAGCCTAGATAATAGCTAAAAAGCTCCTAAGCCAAGTGTTTTCGAAATCGATGGGGGTTGAGATGATGTGGAGTAGATCACTCGGTGCAAATTCTCGCCTTCCCTTTATTCTCTGTAAGGAGGGAAAAATATTCACATGGGGATTTTTTTGGGTTTTGGGTATTTGTATATTTTTTGGATTTTTGGTTATACAATTTTTCTTTCTTTTATTTTCTCATCTTTTTTGGGTTTTTCTTTTCTTTTCTCTCTTTTTTGGATTTTTAGGGTTTTGGCTATACACATGTGTACTCTCCCAAGTGTGAGAATGGTACACGACGAGGGGATTTGCACCAAGCAAAACAAAAAAGAAATCGGAATCTAAACACTTGGGCAAAGGAAACTATTCTTGCTAGTTAGAGCATGGGCTAAATGGGTTATCCTAGTCCTTAATTGTGGAATCCCGACACATGCAAAATGAAGTATACGATATATATATAGCATGCAGAAGTAGACAGGAGAAATAAATACCGCATATTCAAATCGAAGCATGATAATCTAGGGGTCATTCTTGGACAGGTATATAAAACAAAATCACAAAGTAGAAGCACACCAAATAGCTAGGCACGACGCACGACTCACAAAAAGCTAAGTGGACCCACGATGCGTGAAATGCAGGGGGACTCGATATCCTAGGGTTAGTGAATGTGATTATCGATGCCATGCTAGGTGTGTTTGATTTTGTGGCAATTCATCATAGGGTTCATCTCTAGGAGAAAGAGATAGAAAGAAGAAAAGAAAAAGAAAAAGAAAAAGATGAAAATCAAACACATGAAAATCAAACGCACAGACATAAAAACACACGAAAGAAAAGAAAATCAAACACACGAAAATGAAAATAAGAAATAAAGATAAAAAGCACGCCACATGACATAAAAACAGAAAATAAAAATAAAAATAAAAATAAAAATAAAAATAAAAATAAAAGAAAGAAATAAAAAATCACAGGACATGACAAATAAGCAAACACACAAAGAAAAAATAAAACACGACAGCACATACTGAAAAAGGTTGACTCCCCCAAGCTAGACGTGACAGTGCTAGCAAAATGATATGATCGTGAAAATGCAGAGATATGCAAGGGGGATGTCAATAAACAAAAAGGAAATCAAAAAGCAGTAGAAGGGGAATCCTCGCCCTCCTCGGAAGAGGGAGTGGATGGGTGGTCGGGGGAGGCTGGGGGTGTGCGGAGAAGCGGGGAAAGAGGTGGAGGAATAGGTGCAGTGGTGGTGTGAATGATGGGTGGAGTGTCGGTGGTGGTGGGTGGTAGTGGAAGTACGGCGATCAAGGCGGTGGTAGAAGGGATAGACATGGGGGGAGAAGATGGGATGGTGACAGTAGTGGGTGGCGGTGGAAGAGATCTGGAGCGCACCTGTAATTTCTTGCGGCGCACATATCCAGTGACGGTGGAGGAGGGAGGAGGTGGTGGAGGGGCGACAGAAGTGGTTGTGAGAGGAGAAGTGGATACGGGGATGGGAATAGATGTGGGAGGGGGGATGATCGCCTAGGTGGGGGTGATGGAGGTGGGGATGGGTGGGATGGTGGAGGAGAAGACTGTGATGGGGGAGGTGACGAACGTCGAGGTGGTGAAGGTGGTGGTGAGGGGTGTGGTGTGGGTGGTGGTGGTCCCTGGATGTGGGTGAGAAGGCGGAGGATGGCGGCCACGTTCCTCTCAAGTGCGAGGAAACGTGGGTGAGTGAGAAAGGAGGACGAAGATGGGTCCGAGGGGACAGAGGACCTGGCAAGATCGTGGAGAACAGCGACCTCGGCCTCGAGAGCAAGACGAGCCGAGGCCTGACGGTGACCAAAAGAGGTGGACTGACGTGAAGCGGAAGTGGTGCCGGGTAGTGATGTGGAAGTAGTGCCGGCGGCAGTGGTCATGCCGGCACTGGACACAAGGCCAGAGATGGCCGCAAAAAGATGCTCAGAAGTGATGGGGCCAGGAGCACGGGTGGTGTGACTCGGGCCAGCCCTGATATCTCCCTGGGATGCAGGAATATCCTGCCCGCCTAAGTGGGCGGCAGGGGAAGGTGGTCTGCGTGCGTCCGGGGGAAGGAAAGGAAGGTGTAACCCAGCTAGAAACTCTGGATTGGGCGGAAAAGTCCAATCCGCTACTACAGCAACAGTCATGCGAGCGGGGTTTGGGAGAATGGTGTAGGGGCGAGGGGGTGACCGTAGTTAAATTTGAAATGACGATCAGGAAGGGGCTTAATCATATGAATATGCTGCAGGACGTCAAGATCTAGACGTGAGGGTCCCGCGGCGACGAGAAGACCACGGGGAATGTTGATATTAAATAAGGGATAAGAGGCAATGACAGTGATAATTCCCCCACAACAAATCTTGCCCTTGCCGGCCCGACTAATCTCTAGGAGCTTATAAATAAGCCAGTCACCGGCATGGACGGGAACAGTGGGGGCCCTAAAGCTAATCCCATCATCATCACGAACAAAAGGGAAAGTCATGTCCCAAAGAATGAAAAGATAGGGGATAGTCACAGTGCCTGACTCATCCCACGGAAAAAATGCGGAGGATATGATCCTATGGGCCAGACGGAATATAGGATGGATGATGGAGGAGGCCTTGGCCTTACCTCAGGGATAGCGAAGGAGTATAGTGAGGCGGAACCAAAAGTTATCGACGTCAAATTCACGGGGGTATCTGTAGTGTCGGATAGCGTCATTCCCTAGAATAGGGAAACCAAATATACGATTGATCGTATCCAGGTTGGTGCGGATAGTTTTGTTACGCACCCGGAAAATGACAGTCGACCCCGACTCACAAACGAGGGAGGAAAGAAATTCAAGTGTGAGGGACGGGTAGGACACCGCGGTGGTGTTCAGGAAGGCTAACCAACCTAGGTTTGCGAAAAGAGTCTCGACCTCGGTGAATACACCGAGATCGATAAGTGATTGGGTGTGTGCAAACTTGGTTGATAGATGCCCTCGAGCATCAAGTCTATGGTAGAAGTCTTTATGCTCTTGGTTCCGAAATTGATACCCATGCGGGCCCAACATTGGGTCCTCAGGGGGGATAATAGGTGGGGGAGGGGCCAGTGAAAGTGCACGTGGTGTATTGGGAGGAGGACGTGTTTGTTTGCGTCTCTTTTGAGACTGTTCCTCCTCCCGCATGATACCCTTCCCCTTATCTTTATCCCGGGCCATGTGTGCGTGTGAGTGATGCAAATGAGTGTAAAATAATATCGAAGTGCACACACACGAACAATCAAGCAAATTAAATATCTAGGGTAAAAATTGTAATTTGAGAAGTGGAGCGAAGTTACCCATTAGAGATTCGAGTTCTTCGCTTGTAGTTGACCAAATGCAGTGCAATGGGAGAAGTGTGGAGCCGCGGCACTCTTCTTCAGCAAAAATTCGAAAGTAGGGGTGGATAATGCGGATTAGGGCTAGAAAATTGCGAAATAGGAGAGGGAGAGGGGGGGGAGAGAGAGAGAGAGAGAGAGAGAGAGAGAGAGAGAGAGAGAGAGAGAGAGAGAGAGAGAGAGATGGAGAGATGGAGAGATGGAGGGGGGAGTTGGAGAGAGAGGCTAATGGAGGATTGGAGGACGTGGGAGAGAAGTTTTTGGCCGTTGGGAGAGGGAGGGAGGCGAAACGACGGTGAGAAAATGCGATCGGGCGAGGGGATGTGAACGGGTGGGTCGGGGGTATTTATAGGGTTTAAGTCGAACCGGTCGGGTGAGTTGTCACCCGATCGGTTGACTTAGTGGTCGAAAATTTTGGCTGAAGAGTTGCTACAGGTGAACCGGTCGGTTGACATGTCAACCAATCCGTTGACCGCTCCACACATTTTCCCGAGAGTTTAGAGTTTCTCACCTGGTCCCTCAACCGGTCTTGCTTCTTGTCACCCGATCGTTTGACAAATTATGAAATTTTCCCGAGAGTTTACCCCAGGTCACCCGGTCTGCCAACCGGTCTCTTCTTTCCTCACTCGGTCGGTTCATTTAGTGGCAGACACGGCATCTAACTGATACATCCCAACCGATTGGTTGAGTTATCAACCGATCGGTTGGGGCCTTGTTTTCTGCAAAAACCCACAAATCGCCTAAGTTCCACCACGGAAGTTCTTGCGGCTGGATTTATTTATAAAAATAGATAAAATAAAGTTAAAAAATAATCCTAAAAATTGAAACAAAAGTTTAGAGCATGGGTTGCCTCCCATGAAGCGCCTTTGTTTAACGTCGTTGGCTCGACGCCTGTAAATGATGTTCATGGTGGGCGATACGGGTGATGCCCAGAGTTTGGCATCGTTTCAGCTTCTCCCTTTGTTACAGTCGGTGGCGACAAGAGAATTTGCTCGACCACTCTCCCTTTGTCGACGGGGTCTGGGGCTTCTCCCTCAAATTGGCGTCTACCGCCATCTTTTTCAGGATCCGGACCTCATCACCGGTGAGGTCCATGGGCTCTTTCCCCTTTCTCCTCGTAGGAGGAGCCTTAGGGAATCCGGGAGGGGTCACATGTTGCACGACCGCCTCATCAGCAACTTCTTTCTTTGGGGAGCCAACTTGCTCTCCAAGGTCTCCCAAGTGGTCGGGGGGATTTCTCGAGAGAATTTCCCAAGAGCTTGCTTCCGCAGCTCTCTCTTCTTCCAGTTCCAGCGTGTTGATACTAGGGTCATCCAGAGGATCAGGGTACTTCATCGACAACCCCAAGTCAAATTCGACTTTTTCTTGGCCGACGTTGAGGGAAAGCTTCCCATTCTTCACGTCTATCAAAACTCCGGCGGTTGCCATAAAGGGCCGTCCAAGGATAATAGGGGTATGCTTGTCTTCTGACATGTCCATCACCACAAAATCAACCGGTACTTGTACTCCTCTCACATCGACGGGGAGGTCGTCTACTACTCCCACCGGGTACTTGACCGAACGGTCAACAAGTTGTAATGTCATGTCGGTGGGCTCTAAGTATCCCATCCCTATTCTCTTGTACAGCGATAGGGGCATTAAGCTGACGCTCGCTCCTAGATCGACGAGCGCCCTCTGGATTTGCACTTTCCCAATAGAGCAAGGGATGGAGAAACTTCCTGGGTCTTTGAGCTTGGGCGGATTTGCGCGCTGAATGAGGGCGCTGCACTCCGCCGTTAACACGACCTTCTCCTTTCTGGATCCCCGTGTCACCAAGTCCTTCAGAAATTTGGCATATGAGGGAATTGTCTCGATGGCCTTGAGGAAGGGGATTTGCAAGCTCAGATCTTTCACCATGGCAAAGAATTTGCCATACTTCTCATCGATCCTGGATTTGGCAAGCCGTTGTGGGAAAGGCACAACGGGCTTGAATACTCTTAGGTTCCCTTCCTCATCCTTTTTTTCTCCTCTCTATGAACTCCCTCCGGAGTAGTTGGCTTGGGGGACGAAGCACCGTCGTCATTTAATTTCTCAATTGGTCGTTCCATGACCAACGGTGCTTCCGGTCCTTTGGGGGCACTCTCGTGGGTATTTGCGTTCCGCTCCTCAAGACGATGGCGGACATGTTCTCATGCTCATGCGTGAGTGCCAAGGTCCGATTTACCCCCCTCGGGTTCACCTCAGGCTGTGGCGGTAATAGATTCTGCGGTCTCTGTAGGTTCGCCACTTGTAACCCCAGCTGAGTCACCTGATCAGTGAGGACTCTCTGTGCCATCTCCAGCTTCAGATTTATCTTCTCCTGGTTGGCGATGTATTGAGTCAAGAGGGACTCAACCGGAGAGATGGCCCTCTGCTGGCCATATTGTTGCTGGGTGGGCTGCTGATTCCTCGGAGCATACTGCTGATACTGTTGTGGAGGTTGTTGCTGCTGGAATTGCTGCTGCTGAAACTGCTGCTGGGGCCTAGCCGGCTGATATATCTGTTGTTGTTGCTGCTGAGTCGGCTGTTGATATGGTGCCCGGTAACTAAGGTTCGGATGATTCCGGTTGTTTGGAGAGTAGGCCGGGTTGGAGTTGGTTCGTGGTGGAAAAGGCGCATTCCCTGTAGGATTGTAAAATAATGCGCTCGCCTGCTCCAACGGTGGTGAGATGTCACCACCGTCGAACTCTCCAAAAACTTCGGATTCCACCGCAACAATCTGTTGTGTACCGGCGCCACCGATGCCTACCATCAATGCGGAGATCTAGGTCGACAGCAAGTCAAACTTGCTTGACAATTTGTCGACGTCCTCGACCCTATGGATGCCCCCAGATCTAGGTGTGGCTCTCTCGTCACACCACCGCTCATTGTTGGATGCCTCATTGTTGGATGCCATATTTTCAAGAATCTGTCCGGCATCTTCTTCGCTTCTCGACATAAAGGACCCTCCAACCGCGACGTCCATGGAAGATTTCAAATCGTCCCTCAACCCATTATAAAACAAATTTATGATCTGCTACTTGGGGAGCTCATGGTGGGGACATCTTCGCTGCATAAAGCTTGACGTCCCCTGCTTATGCGTGATAGATGTGTGTAATAATATGATTGGGGGCGTGAGATTTAAATATTTGTAACCACAAGTGCACGGTGTTGTAGTGTGGCTTGGGGGTCGAACTCAGGGAGGCGTGGATGTGCTTGTGTCAAAGAGGATCAAATTCACCCCATGGGCGAGCTAGCCCAGATCAAATGATGGGTTATCACGGTGAATGGAATGCAAGGTATAGACAATATAAAGGAAAAACACGGGACTTTGGTTTCCACCCTATCGTGCGATTCTCGCCGATACGACCTACGGGTAGGATAGCGATCGGAATTAGGGTCTAATGGTGAGACGTTGCCTCTAAGAGTGGTACCAGTGTCCCATGTGCCCGATATTCCGGTCGGTGCCCAGGATGATACGCCGGACTTCCCGGGTTCGATCAGTGGGCACTCCCGTGTCCATTAACACTGATCGACTCTAAAAGCACTAAGCTCGCAACGATAACTCCCAACGTCTCATCCTGCCGCTCCCGCTCGCTAGGATTTGGCGTCTACACTAAGGGCGTGAGCTATGGCTAGGGAGTCAACCGCCAAGTTTATTCCCCCTTGGCCCAACGGTCAAAGGCGGTCTTTTTCCCACCGATGACAATAAAACACCCAGCGTAACCATTAAATTCCTAATCCCTATCAATTTCCTAGACCTATGGATGCATCGGGAAGAGCCCACGAAGGGGTTTCCGCCAAAATCCCAGATTTGGGAACTACTCACACATATTTAGTAAAAAGCGATCTAAACAGAAATTGACCGTAAAAATCATGATCAGACAATAGAAATGCAATGGTAGTAAAGCAATTAAGATAATACTAAAGTTTGACAAAGATCTGAAAACTTACAAAAACTGGGAAATTACAGCCGTCACAAAATGAAGAAAACAGTAAAAAATAACCAACTCGATCTCGTTTCTGGAAAACCTAGGGTTCTATATATAGACAATGATATCACCCGATCGGTTGACAAGTCAACCGATCGGGTGATCTGCTTCACTCATTTACAGCGCAATGCGGGATTTCACCCGGTAGTCTTCACCCGGTCGGTTGACATATAAATGTGACCGGTTGGATCTTGGTGCCGTCGGGTGAGGAGGCCGGTTGAGCTGACCGTGTCTTGGCTCTGGAGATTCGGCTACAGATGAACCGATCGGGTGAAGGTCACCCGATCGGTTGGCAATCACAATAAAGATACAGAGACTTTGGGCTTTTGAACCGGCCTACGGACTGACCGGGTGACTTCTTGTGAGCTCCAAGCTGCGTCCGGGTGGTGCACGTGTGCATCACCTGATCGGTTGAAGATGACCAACCGATCGGGTGAGGGGCTGAAAGATGATATCATCGTCGTTTGACCCCCTGGATCACGCGTGACTCCTCCCGTTGCTCCGGGGACTTGTGATATCGTCGTTTTATGTCCCCTATGCTAGTAAACTCCTGCAAAATACGGAAAACATGAAAAAGTGAAAGAAAACAAGAATACACGAGAAAATGAATATAAGACGGTGGTAAATAACGAAAAAACACGGAAGAAAACGTGCGCAAATATATGAAATATAAACACACGTCAATGCCCAGGAGCGGCACCTTACATGACCTATCACTTGGAAGACCTTTAAGGAGCGTTTTGAGTCCAAGTTTCTTCCAGAGACCACAAAGGATGAGCTCAGGCAACGTTTTGAGCAGTTGACTCAGGGCCGACGGAGCGTATATGAGTATGATGCTGAGTTTTCTTTGCTGAGCAAGTTTGCCCCGGAGCTTGTTTCGACCGATGCCACCCGATCTTGACGCTTCCGTATGGGGCTGGATCCGGAGTATAGAGCGGCAACTCGCCACACATGAGGATGTGCTTGAGGTGGCAAGACTATATGAGATCCATTTGCAGAGCATAGGGAAGATGCCTACAGGTGATAGACGACCATCAGGATCACAGAAGGCATTATCTCGACCAGTACAGACGGCCTAGTTCAAGAGGCCAGGAGCCCCTGCAGTAACACAGAGACGTCCGACATGCCAATTCTATGGCAAGTCTGGTCACAAGCAGAAGGAGTGTTGGGTTTGGGCTAGGCAGTGCTTCGCTTGTGGTGGTCGAGGATACATTAGCAGATACTGCCCACAGCAGGGTGCCTACCCGACCCCGGTAGCACCCGTGGCTGCTAGACTGATGCAGCCGCGAGCTCTTCCACATGGTCCGCAGCGACCATCACTTCCGGCACCAGCTGAGTCAGGCACACCAGCCCCTAGAGGACCTTCCTTGCCTCCTCAACGGCAGGCTTTTAAGAAGACAAACTCTGCTCCAAAATCCCAGGCTTTTACGATGACAGCAGTTGAGGCAGAAAACTCAGGCCAGGTTATCACTGGTATGGTTCTAGCCCTCTCCTTACTTTATATTATATCACTTGTTGCTTAGTTATGTTAGATGTTGGGTTGATTTCCTTGTTGGCTTCTAGGTAGGGTTAAAGTTGCATCTTTTCCTGCCTTAGCACTTTTTGATTCTGGGGCTTCACACTGTTTTCTGTCCCGAGAATATGTGGACAAAAATTCGATACTGGTAGACTCCTTCACTGTTAGTTGGACTATTCACACAGGGAATGGTGTGATCAGGAGTACTTCAGGGCTCCGTAGTTGTCAAGTGGAAATTTGTGGTCGAGAGTTATATGCTGACTTCCTCGTGATTGAGATGCCCATCTATGAAGCGGTGTTTGGGATGGATTGGTTGGCGATCTTTTGTGCCACAATTGATTGCAAATTAAGAAGGGTAGTCTTCCAGATTCCCGATCATCCAGAGTTTGAGTTCAGGAGTGGTAATTGCACATTAGAACCTGTAAGATTCAAAGCAACCCCAGTAGAAGTAGAAGTGTTGGCAATGGCCATGGAGGCAGAGCCAGTCTTGCCCAGGGTTGTGCGAGACTTTCCTGATGTCTTCCCCGATGACATTTATGGACTTCCTCCTGATCGATCATTGGAGTTCACCATTGATTTGATACCAGGCACACAACCCATTGCGATGGCCCCTTATCGTATGGCACCACCTGAGCTGGCTGAGCTTCGTAATCAGTTAAAGGACTTATTAGAGCGAGGGCTGATACAGCCAAGCGTGTCACCCTGGGGAGCACCAGTACTTTTGGTAAATAAGAAAGATGGATCCCGAAGGATGTGTATTGATTACAGGGAGTTGAACAAAGTGAAAATAAAGGACAAGTATCCACTTCCTCGCATCGATGATCTCTTTGATCAGCTTGGAGGATCCCGAGTCTACTCAAAGTTAGACTTACGGAGCGGTTATCACCAGATTAAGGTTCGAGGGTCCGATGTTCCGAAGACAGCTTTTTGAACCCGTTATGGACATTATGAGTTCCTGGTGATGCCCTTTGGTGTGACTAATGCTCCAGCTACCTTCATGAGATTAATGAATCAGGTATTCTTTGACTATTTGGACAAGTTCGTGGTAGTCTTCATTGATGATATCCTGATATATTCCAAAGATGAGGAAGAGCATGCAGAGCATCTGAGGATTGTTCTGGAGACTTTGAGGCAGCATCAGTTATATGCTAAATACAGTAAGTGCCAGTTTTGGATATCTAAAGTGGCTTTTCTGGGGCACATAGTTTCAGGAGAAGGCATATCAGTTGATCCAGAAAAGGTGGCTGCAGTAGAGAAGTGGCCTGTTCCCAGGTCGGTTTCAGAGATTAGGAGTTTCTTGGGGTTAACTGGCTATTACAGGAAATTCATCAAAGATTTCTCTAATATTGCGGCACCACTTTCTCACCTGACTAAGAAGGATGTTGCTTATGTCTGGTCAGAGGAGTGTCAGCATGCATTTGAAGAGTTGAAGAGAAGGTTGACTACTGCGCCAGTTCTGACGATTCCAGACCGTTCTGGAGGATTTGAGATTTTCTGTGATGCCTCTGGCAAAGGGCTTGGATGTGTCCTACATCAGCATGGACGTGTGGTAGCTTATGCCTCTAGACTTCTGAGGGTGCATGAGCTAAATTACCCTACATATGACTTGGAACTGGCAGCCGTGATTTTTGCCCTAAAGTTGTGGAGACATTATTTGTTAAGGGAGCATGTCAAGGTGTACACCGACCACAAGAGTTTGAAGTATATGTTCACCCAGAAGGAGCTCAATATAAGACAACATCGGTGGCTCGAGCTGATGGCAAAATATGACATCGATCTCCAGTATCATCCTGGGAAGGTAAACGTGGTCCCTGATGCACTCAGTAGATATCCTGCTATGATGATATTGACCTCTCAGCCTCAGCTTCGGTGGGCCCTGCGACAGATGGAGATAGAGGTTGTACTTTCGGGCATCAAAGCAGCCATGTTGAACTTGCAGGTCCAGTCCGATTTAGTGGATTGGATCAAGGCCACACAGACAGGAGACGAAAAGCTAAAGAGGATACGAGAACAGGTAGAGGCCGAACTTCGAACCGATTTCTGCATTCACGAAGATGGCTCTCTTAGATTTGGGACTTGGCTATGTGTGCCGGCTGGTGCTATCCGTGAGGAATTGCTTAAGGAGGCCCATAGCTCCCCTTATTCTATTCATCCAGGCGGGACAAAGATGTATCGCGACCTGCGAAAACATTATTAGGGGCATGGAATGAAGCGTAGTATAGCCAGAAGTGTGGCCTCATGTTTGGTATGTCAGCAGGTGAAGGCCGAACACCAAAGAGTTGCAGGTCTGTTGCAGCCTCTTCCCATTCCTGAATGGAAATGGCAACATGTGACGATGGACTTTGTGACCGGGCTACCCCGTACACCTAAGGGAAATGACGCAATTTGGGTAATCGTTGATCGCTTGACCAAATCTGCACATTTCATTCCCTTCCGGGTTGGACAGTCTACCGAGCATTTAGCACGAAGATACATGGAGGAGATCGTAAGGCTTCATGGAGTTCCTGTTTGTATAATCTCTGATCGGGACACTAGATTCACCTCATATTTTTGGAGAAGTTTGCAGTCTAGTTTGGGGACTCATCTCAAGTTTTGCACCGCATATCATCCTCAGACGGATGGGCAGTCCGAGCGAGTTATCCAGATTCTTGAGGACATGTTGAGAGCTTGCATGCTGGACTTTAAGGGATCCTGGGAAGATTATTTGCACTTGGTGGAGTTTGCCTGCAACAATAGTTATCAGGCCAGCAATGGAATGGCACCATTTGCTGCTCTGTATGGAAGGAAGTGCAGATCGCCTCTAAGCTGGGACGATGTTGGGGACCGTGAAGTCTTAGGACCCGATCTGGTGGTGGAAGCGATCGATGTGGTTCGGACAGTCAGGGAGAATCTCCGTATTGCTCAGGATCGCTATAAGCATTGGGCAGATACTAAGAGGCGTCCATTGGAGTTTCAGCCGGGTGATTATGTGTTCTTGAAGATCTCCTCGACACGTGGCACGGTTCGGTTTGGTCGACGAGGGAAGTTGAGCCCGAGGTTCATTGGTCCATTCGAGATCTTGGCTCGTGTTGGTGAGGTTGCATATCGCCTTGCCTTGCCACCCTCCCTTGAAGGCGTCCATGATGTGTTTCATGTATCTCAGCTTCGGAAATATGTGGGGGACCCTAGTCATCTTGTAGACTTCTCAGAAATTGAAGTGCGCCCTGACCTGACTTATGAACAGCAACTAGTAGCCATCCTGGATCGGAGCCAGAAGATACTGAAGAAGAAGGCCATTAATTTAGTAAGAGTCATGTGGCAGCAAGAATCCCCTGGTGAATCCACCTGGGAACGCGAGGACGAGATGAGAGACAGATATCCTTACCTGTTTATGTAAGTATCACATCACTGTATCAATGTCTCTTTTGATAATCTTGGATGCGAAGCTTTGTAGGATCCGTGATGTAGGGTATTATATAGAGAAGCTCTTGAAATTTAGACGTATTTTCTTCTTCGACTGGAACACATGACTTCCGAAAGTTCGAGGACGAACTTTAGTTTAAGGAGGGTAGGATGTCACAGACTGTTTAGTCCTATACAGCGACCGATACGGTAGCCCACTACGCGTAAGTAGGGGGAGTATTATGAGTTGATAAGATGTGATATAGCGTAAATGTGGCTCGTGGCAGTCGTGTAATTCCGTGAAAAGTGTAGGGGCATTTTGGTCATTTGGTCAGAAGAGTGGAAGTGTGTGTAGAGTGAAAGTGGGTGTGTAAAGAAATGTCAAACTTGTATAAATTGGGCTAGTGTGAGAGGGGCTAGTGTGAAAAGGGATGGGTTTAATGGCACACCCGTAAATTTTCAGAAAGGCTAGGGGCAAAACGGTCATTTGGCCAAAAATTGCTAAGTGTACATACTAAAGGAGTATGTGCATAAAGTAATGGAAAACTTGTAAATACTTAGAACTTGGGTGGGTAGTTTTGGAGGGGTAATTAAGTAATTTTAATATATGCATGCTTATCCCAAAGAAAATTCTAGAGCTAGGATTCTTTATTACATTTCTACACTCTTCTTTAATTTTCTTCTCATTTTCTTATCTTCATTCATACTCCTAGCCCTTTGGCCGAATTTCCTTTCCCCCTTTCCTCTTCATCCAAGCTCACAAACCCTAAATTTTCCTTTCAAAAAATTGAAGAAACCCTAGCTCACTTTAAGGAGAAAGGAAGGAGGAAGAAGGAGAAAGAGAAGAGAGAAAGGAAGAGATTTCTTTGAGGTAGGATTCTAATCTAGGGTTATGGATTTTTATTTAGATCTATGAGTATGTTATGATGATATTTATGATGTTTATAATCTTGGTTTCATGTTTGGTGTGTGCAAAAGACCCAAAAGATTGAATTTTTCCTTGTATTCCCTAGCCAATTTCCTTCTCCTGAAAAACAGAATTCTGCATGTGTGTTTGCACATCAATTTTTATTTCTGTAATTTGAATCACTCTCTGAAAAAAATACTTAGCTATAGATCTTGAAGTCCTACCCCAAATTCATATAATATTTGTCATATTTTGAGTTCAATAAGGAGGAGTAAAAATTCATTGTTTGCAAGATGTCTGAAATTCTGTCAAGCTGTACACATTTCAGTAAAACAAGCACTACTACCTGCACACTCTATAGATTTTGTTGATTTTGGTCTCGTTGGGAACTTAAGAAGTTTTTCTAGACATTCATCAGAGTGCTCATATGTCGTAATTCTGGCTCCAAAATGCTTAAAATTGGCTTTGAAGACAGGTGCAGAAATCTGTCTGCAGAACAGATTTGACACACTTGACTAAATAATTCACTATAAAGCATATACTGCATATTTTTATCTGAAATTTTATCTGTGAATCCAGGACTATAATATCACCAACTGTAATTCTTTGAGTTTTGTCAAATTCACAAGAGAAATGGGTTAAACATGCTGTCTTTCTAGCTGATTTTGCAATTTCAGTATGCTGAATGGTGTTGGGCGAAGTTGGAAGTGTGTGATATTGCTAATGTTTCACTCCAAAGTGCATGAATGAAGTTGATACATGTATGTAAGTTTGGTTAAGCTATTTGTTACTAAATTTGATGGTGTGATATGTCTCATTTACATGACGAACACCATATGTTCGATAAAATGCCCAAATGAAATTGAAGTTGGAAAAACTTGAACATTGGGCTTTTAAAATGTTGTGCCATGTAATACTTTTGTCAGCTTGTGTATGGTCATTGAACATTATGATATCTGACATGTTAACTGGGATGTCTCGATCTGCTCTAAGGCGGGTGAGCATCCTAGTTTTGGGATGTGGGAAGTTTGGGTATAACTTAACTTTAAAGGGCTGGACTGAGAAGTTGGGAAAAGTGATATGTGATATGCGATACTTACACCCACTCGCCTTTACCGGGAGTGGAGGGAACATACGGAGGTTGTGTTACTATGTGGAGAGCCTCACTCCTGCCAGGGACGGGGGAGCTGAGAGGCCCGGCGTACAGTGCCCGTGTCCATTGCGTCGTGTGCTATATTCACCCCACATTTGGGGTGAGGTCCATGCCCTTATCGTTAGGTGATACCCATACTTCCAAATATTTCACTAACATCAACTAACTAATGAAGCATATGTGTTGTTGTTGTTGTGGTACACTTGTGTGTTGTACTTTTTACCTTTGTTGCTTGTACTCTTATTGCCGTTACACTCATAACCCTAATTGATATTTCCTGCCATAGTTAGTTTCCTACTGGGCACGTTTGACGTGCTCATTTTACTTTTCAGGTCTTGAGCAGAGGTCACCAGAGCAGAGTCTCCCATAGGAGATTCCTTAGATGTGGGTTTGAGTTTGGGTATACCACTCTTTTGGGATGTGTCTTGTAGTGTGAGTTGGGTTGAGTGGGGAATGAGTTGTCTTTTGTAGTTATGTTATATGTTGGTGGCTTGTAGCACTTCTCATGTATGTACTAGAGACAGTTCACTTGTACTTGACGCTGGTGTGTGGTACGTTCCTTAGTTATGTGGTTTTGTGGATATGTACTCTTTGTGATGGCTATGTGTGTTGCTTCTTTCTTTTATATATCTGTGATGTATGATCCCAGCATACGCAGTGGCCTGCTTATTGTGTGTTTACCTTACACGCTTGGTGTATACCGCGGCTTGTCAGGCTCCATCCTCTCTTTTCCCCGCTATGGGACACCGTATAGGTATATGTGAGAACGAGGCGTGACATGAATACCTTATGGTCGAGGATCCACTGGAGCCGTGGACTGGCCTTGATGACAGATATAAACATCAGAAATATGTTATACTCCCAAGTGCACGTTATAAGCGGGAGAACCTGAGACTTCAGGACTTTAAGTTTATAGCTGAGTATAACTCAGCTCTGTTCAGCATCGCCTCACACCTGAAGTTGTGTGGTGAAAAAGTCTCGGAAGATCGATGATGGAAAAGACTTACACGTCTTTCCATGTAAAAGATCTGATATTGATGCAGCAATACCATGAACGAAAGTCCACTAAGTATTTTGAGGAGCTATCATGTTTACTCATGGCTGAACAAAACAGAGAGCTTCTACTTGCCACTCATAACATGCGCCCACTGGCATGGCCCCCCTCCCAGAAGCTCACAATGCATCTTCTTCCAAAAAAAGAAAGAAAATAAAAGGAACGTGAAATTCCAGAGGGGGACCAAATAAAAAGGCCGGAGGGCAAGTCCACCAGCAAAGAAATGAAGTAAGGCAGAAGTTCACTTGGTGCAGAAATGACAACATAAATAATGCACCCCCACCTAGAAAGGATTGGAAAGACTAGTGCCATAGCTGTAACATAAAAGGACATTGGTCCAGAGTGTGCAGAAATCCGTGGCACCTCCAAGATTTGTACTTAGAAAGCTCGAAAAAGAAAACTGAAACAAATCTGGTGATCACCCATGCTCCAGTCCAGTTCACTGCAGAAGACTTTGAAAAGACGACTTGTTTGATTAGCTAGTTTATCTTTCTTTGAAAAGTATTGTCATGAGAGCTATTTATGTTTTTCAATG
Source organism: Scilla litardierei (assembly GCA_030789695.1). Lineage (NCBI taxonomy): Eukaryota > Viridiplantae > Streptophyta > Magnoliopsida > Asparagales > Asparagaceae > Scilla > Scilla litardierei. The sequence continues at coordinate 75,520,729 of CM061135.1, forward strand.
AAGTATGAATAAATTATGTTTTTCTATAATTAAATGTGCGCATATACTTCAACTTTTAATAGATGAACTGCTCTTATGACTGCTTAATAGACAGTACATCAACACATACGATCCTTCAATACAAATGCTATTTTCATAGCATTATACCATATGAAAGACTAGTAAATAAAATAGCAGGGCCATCAAACATAATTGAAGGTTCTGGAAACGCAACACTGTTGCTTCCAAATGACACAGAAATAAAAATAAAGGATGCATTATTCTCTCCGAATTCAAAAGGAAACTTATAAAGTTTCAAGGACATCCGTTTAAACGGATTCCACTTAGAAACTGCAAATGTAAACAAAAAAGAATATTTGTAAGTGACGTCTCGGGAAAAAGGAACTAAATCCATATTTGAGTGTTTTGAGAGCCTTTCATCAGGCCTATACCATACAAAGATTCGGAGAGAGGAAGCAAATCTGACGGAGCACCTGAAGTGGACGATATCAGCCAAGTTTCTACTTTGGCATAATAGACTTCACCACCCTGTATCGGTTATGATGCACCGCATGTTATCCCAATCATATGTGCATGACTTGAAGAACTAGAAGATTCTTCAGAAGGGTGAATTCCATTTCATCTCTTGCTACAAGGAAAAATTAATTACTCGAAAGAATACAAGGAGATATATATGTACCCATCCATCCCCTAGTGGGCCTTTTCGGTACTTTATGGTACAAATAGATGCATCCTTAAAATTTTCGCATGTGTGTCTACTATCGACCCGAAACTAGATTTTTCAAAGCTATTGGCACAAATAATAAAGTTGCGGACGCATTTTCTAGTTAATGCTGTGGAATTTACCTCCCGGTCATTTTAAGAATATTGCCTAACAACTGGGATAGAAATTGAACATCAAGTGCCACATGTTCTTACCCAAAATAGGTTGTCAGAGTCATTAATAAAAAGACTCTAATGGATTGCGCGTCCATTACTTATGAAATCCCAGTTGCCGGTGACTGTATGGGGACATGCTACTTACATGCTGCTTCGTTGATAAAAAATTAGACCCTCTGAAGGTCAGAGTCATTATCTAATGCAATTTGCATATGGAATACCACCGAACATTTCTCACCTGAGAATTTTCGATTGCATAGTCTATATCCCTATATAACTATCGCCAAGGACAAAAGTGGGTCGTCAATGTCGTCTAAGTATTTATGTAGGGATTGACTCACCCTCAATAATAAGATACCCAAAATCCCAAATGGGTGACGCATTCAAGGCACGTCTTGAAGACTATGAATTTGATGAGACAAACTTCCCCAAATTGGGCCTAGATACTGCAAAATCTGGAGCCACACAAATTGTTAAGAGATAGGTATGCCCTCGAGGCAAATTCATCCCTGTGTATATATACGGACATCTTGTTCAAAATAACATTAAGCTGTTTGATAAGTATTTATCTAAGTTAATAGAAATGGTGTAATCATTAGAAACTTAGGTAAAGTCCTGAGACTTAATGCAAAGTCAAACATGTATCGAGATGAGGATCTCGATCATGGAGAAGTGCTTGACCGTTAGTAGCATAAGTCTAAAAAGGTTCGTGGTCGTAGATGTTTCGAGAAAAGGATATCGAAACATCGGATAGACCATTGTGTCTTAGTCTTCACCGTGTAGCGGTGACGATGATCTCATGATCGTTTGACTTGGCGAAGTCGAAGACGAGACACATGTGCTCATTGGAGAATGAGTTCACTGAACGGCCCAACAAGAGTTATCATATGGTTATGATTGACCAATCTGTCAATGATAATTCTTAGTGATGATAGGCAAGTTGGTCTTTTGACTTGAGGTCATTGTACGAACATGTGCGTGAACAGTGTTACTTAGATCACTGATCTAGCCTCGGGTAAGCCATTTTGAAAGGTCTTTGGTTGGGTGACATTTGAAACGTGCGAGGAGAGTAATTACCAAAATAGGATTCGTCTCTTCCGGTCAATGGGAGCTAGTGTCGTAGTGTTAGTTCAACCTTTAATGAAAACTCTGGCCAAAGTATGTCGGAAGATGTCCAACATTATTTGACTAAAGATCGATGGAGAAAGTCAAATATCGATGGAGACTAACCGGCTTCGAGCTATAGGGGTTGACAGTTTGACCGTACCCTAGGCTTGAATTAAATGGCATAGTTTTGACGAAGAGACAAACTACGGTATTCATCACGGACACAGTCAGGGTGGTCCTGAAAATACTCATGTCAATGAGTTAACCACATAAGTATGATACTTAAACAAGGACGACACCTGCTGCTTGCGATTACTGCCGTCTGGGGCTTCGAGCCCTGCCTGTAGTAGGGTCAGGCTGTAGGGTCTCACACAGAGTGCGACCTTCGTCAAGTAATAGGTAAAAATTAGGGAGAATATGCATTTGATGCAAGGGATGGAATCTGCAAAGAGATTGCAGTCAGCTCCTACATTCGGGATAAATGATCCTGAGTGCAAGTGTGAGATGTTTAGGAATGAATCCCCTCAGATCATTTGTATTTGATGCAAATGATTTCATATAATAGATGTAGAGATTTTTTTCATTTAAAAGGAAAATTTAATGCGTCGTAAATTGTTTACATGCATATTTAATTAAAGAAATGCGAGGAAAAGGTTACCTGGATGACGGAAACGTCCTGATCTAAACCTAGGTTCGAACAGCGTCCAAAACAGACGCCAAATGCACAAGGTATAGCCAAAATGGCCCATAAAAGGAGTTTTATGGGCAGACCCGGCCCATTGGGCCGGGTCTGTACATGCTGCCAGACCAAAATGGGGTGGGCGCCCTCTTAGCCGGGCGCTCGTGCCTGCCACTGTAGCGGGGTGCTTACGCTTGCTAAAGCGGGCGCGGGTCCGTACCTGCCATAGGGAGGGGCGGGCCCGCCCGCTCCATGCGGGCGGGTCCCCGCCCAAGCGCAGCGCCCGCTGGGCGTGCACGCGCGTGCTAGGCATGTGAGTGGTTCGTGTAGCTACAACGCATGCGCATTGCGGTGCGCTACCAGCTGGCGCACGCAAGTGGGCCCCACATCGGACTATGGTTGCGTGCAGTTTTTGGCGGCTGTTTTGCGCGAAAAATCAGTTTTGGTCTGATCTTTAGACACACATTTGAGGGGTCAAATGGACTCGAAATGACTCACCATTTTTTCCTACGTGTTCACTGTCCATCACTCTTCGATTTGATATGTTGTATCAAATGCGAAGCTCAACGGTGAAGGAGATAAAATTCATTGAAGTTTGGCCTTTCAATAAGGCAAACTAACATGAATTTTTAATTTCAAGTTTATTAGTCCCACATCGGAAGTGGAGTAAATGGGAGAGGTCAGCCGCCTATATAAATAGGGGTCTGCCCCCTCCTCATAACTCGTCCCAAGCTCTGGATCTGAGCGGCTCCCAAAAGTTTGGAGCACACTCGGATCTAAGCTTAAAATAAATATTCTCTTCTCCCTATATTTCTCTCTTTCTCCTGAAGGGCTTTAGTAAAGCCATGAAGGGGCTCGGATTCGATCCGGAGTATTGGTGAAGGATCCAATCAATGTGAAACTTTCTTCGGCGTGTGGTTAGCTCATGACCAGGTGGTTGCTCGCCTCGGGACGCGGTGCGGTTTGGGAAGCAATTCAGCTTGGGACTAGGAGCGGCTCGGGATGCGGTTCGGTACACTTTGCCGGTGCAAGCAAAGTTCCGGGTATGTAGTTTAATTAAGCATTATACTTATTATATTGCACTAGCTTAGATCTATCTTGTGGTGGTCAGATCCACCTTAAGACAGTAGAAATCCTGGGTAGGGTCTTGAAATCCTTAGGGCTTTTCGTTAACTAGTTTACCGATTTCTTTTCCGCCGCTTTTCCTTTTGCCTCTATCATTCATCCGACGTAGGACGGGCATATAAATGTGCCCTAAGGGTCCCTAAAACCCCATCATTTGTATCAGAGCTTAGGTCTACTTCTGACTAAGGACTGCAATATTTATATATGCAAGTATGCTTTTTAAATACATATAAAATCTATTTTAACTTTATGAGATAAATTCTTAAAATGGAACGACTTGTTATTAGATCCTTCAAAAATTATTTTTATATGATAAAATTCTTTTTAGTAGCATGCTAATTTTAATGTGATGATTTTAAAACAAATGTTCTTGAATTAAAATTATACGATAATTTTTTTTAACATGAAACAATTTATTTTATTATATAATATTTTTATGTTTTAAAATTATGCTTTAAATTTATGTGATAAATTTTAAAGTTGCATGTTATGTTTGTTAGAAACATAAAATAATTATGAGATAATTATTGAATATTGCCGAAACTTAATTTCATGTGATTTGATTAAGTTGTTAATTTTAATTGCTATGTTTATTCTTATTCCTTATTTTATAACACAAGAAAACCTTTTTAGGTTAGCCATTAAAAGCCATCTAATTATTATGAGATAATTTTAGATTGCTATGCTATGATTTAAAATTGTTTTAAATGCCTAATACACGATTAGGATAGCAACATAAAAATCATTCCTTATAGTTGCTAAGGACTTAATAAAAGTTATTAACAAATCCTAATAATTTCGAATTTTAGGATTCAACTAGTTGATAAGATTTACTAGTTTTAATGAAGCCATTAATAATCGTATGTGACACATATGAATGATAAGTTTCCTTCAATGGACCATGATCCGGTCAATACGCTTGGCTAAGTTTGTTGGATCACCCTAGCTAGACTTGGGATAAGTGATCCTGGCTTAGTCAATTCACTGGTCGTGTTTCACTGGACCGCAAGTATGGAATTATGATTATGATGACATTGTCGATTATATCTAAGTCAATTATGTTAAAAATCTTTTTCAAGATTAGCCGTATCCCTCCTTGTTTTAGAGGTTGGCAACTATAGGTTCTTTTTTATGGTTGTTGAGCACACTCATGACATAGACCCTTTATGGAAACCAACTTCTCAATACATGAGATGTAGACTAGACTTGACCCAAACCGTCGTGTCGTGAATACACCGAGCGCCGACGTAAGTTAAGCTAGACACGAAAACAAGGGTCCGACTAGACTAGTCATTGTGATTTGGATGAGCACACTCATGATCATAAGTGGCTGGGGTAAAACCAATCAGAGAATCAATATATGATATGATTGATGAAGAGTCATCTACCAATCGCAGAATCAAGCAATTTGTTAAGCACACTCAAGGTTGTGAGCCTCAGGGTGGTTGTATCTCTTTCCCATTAATTTAATTTAATTAGTTCATTATTATGGCTTAAAATGATCGCAAAAATACTTAGAGGATATAGTTAGATAAAATCCATTCTATCTATATTTAAAATTAAACATATGCTAAACTAGGATAGTTCTATATTTACCGATGGAATCAAAACATAATATCCTGAAAGTATAAGTTAACTGGTCCAAATGATTGGTTAATATATATCAACTAAAATTCTAATTGATAGACCTATGTTCTCATTGACATTAAAATGACCTTCTTAAGCATAAGCTTAAGGATAATGATTTTCTTAAGCTCTAGGTCCAACAAAATAAATGCACGCTACCTGTCACTCGCCTCTATGAGGGGCAGCTTGAACATACTGATGTTCAAAGCATGTTTCTCCATACAATTGTTGAGTCAACTCAAATGTTGTATGGAAAACGGTTTCGATCTGCAAGGTTCAAAAATTGGATCAAATTGTTTGAATCGAATTTGAGTGCATGATCGGTGCAAGCCTATGTATCCCAACCGGATCTTGAGACAAGCAACTTGTTGAACACACTCAAGGTTGCAAAGCTCAAGCGTTTGGATACATGAGATACTTGCATGGCTATTTATTTATATTGGGTCGTATAATATCTAAATGAGATTTAGAAAAGGAAGAAGGCACTAATGAAAGTCAAATGAGAAAAATAGTTTTATTTATTGTTGGTAAAGGCATAAGTAGGAGAAACTAAAAATGTGACATATTTGATGGCACAGTTTCAGGATAACCGTTGTACAAAAGAAATAGATTGTCTACGTGTTAGAAAAAGGATCAATTGTTGTTTCTTGCACCATGTAGGACGTCAAACACATTTTTTGACGAATGTCGTCACATTGTTTCTGAAGAAATGTTTTATGTGAGTAATTTGTATAACGATAATGCATTAAATGTTAATACACATGAATACACAAGATAATAACAAAACTTATATGTCAAAATAGACTAGGACGTACCAAAGAGACAAAGCTTCACAAGTCACATAAAGAGGGGTCTGACCTCTCGTATTATGAAGTCTATAGAAACTTGTGAATCCTGTCTCAAATGTCTGATGGCCGATACTCCTTCTGTAAGAGAGTAGGAGAATGAGTTGTTGAACTCGTAGTCTAGTACATACGGATGTACCTGGATCCAAGTCTAAATTAGCCAGGATAAGTTATTCTTATTTTATTACGACACATGTTCTTGATGAAACACAAGTCTGATAAAATAGAGAACAACATAACAGAAGTATTTGAACTGCTTCGATCAAATCGAATAGTCGAATACTTAGCTGTATAAATCTTGCGTAAATTAAAAAGAAATGTGATTTTCTCTCAGGTCAAGTCTCTTAACACATCGGTGTGTAAGAGAGCATGAATCGCACTTTGTTAGACATGGTGCGATGCATGTCAAGTGACTCTGAGTTATAATCCTCCCTCTAGGTTAAGTCTCAGATAGTAATGCCTAGGTTTTGATAAGGTTCTATGAGGACCTTAACAATAAGATATTCATTAAATCAATCGTTAGTAAGTTAAAGGATTACTCGAGACTCGTGAGACGAAAAGTCGAGTAAGACATCATAGTTGATGATGGCATAGACAACTTCCAAGAGCCATTCAGAGTAGTGACTCTAAGAAATGGCTTGATGCAATCAAAAAAGGTCCGTGCACGTAAATAAAAGTATGGAATTTAGTTTACATGCCCAAAGAAAGTGTTTCTTATTGGTTGCAAGTAAATCTTCAAGGTAGAAGATTGGTGTAGAGAGAAAATAGTGAAGTACAACTTATGTTGATTGAGAATGGTTATCATCCTAACTCCTATAAACAGATTATGATGAAACTGTCTCACCAGCAGATGTGTGCAGATCTACTAGGACCAAACTCGATCTAAATGCTCATGATAACCATGAAAACTGGAGCATTCATGTATAGTTTGTTTTCTAAATGTGATTTAGAAGAACGAACTTATATGAATCGGCCAGAAAGTTTTCAAGGCCAGTGGGAGCAAATAAAAGCATGCGAGGCATCAAGGAGTCGGAACATATGGTTTGACAAAGTGGTCAAAGAGTTTGACACTTTATCAAAAATGATTATGAACCGTCTAAATGACCAGGAAAACTTATTGTGGATTATTCTCGTAAGGTACAACGAGCTGGATGAGATTCAGTCAAGAAATTAATTATGGATTCCAAGAGATGGAGTGAATTATTTGGATGAGATTCAAATATGTGGTCTAAGATAAACATAGAAACCCCTTAGGTCTATACAGTTGACTGTTTAGCAGATCCACTCACGAAGGCTCTACCACATGAAGTTTGGAAAGATTTATGTGTAAATGCGGTATGAGATACCGTGATAAATGGGACCGAGTGCAAGTGGGAGATGTTGAGAGATGGGTATGCCCTTAAGGCAAATTCATCCATGTGTATCTATACGGACATCTTGGTCAAAATAACAGTAAGCTATTTGGTAAGTATTTATCAAAGTTAATAGAAATGTTGTAATCATTAGAAACTTAGGTAAAGTCCTGAGACTTAATGCAAGGTCAAACATGTATCAAGATGAGGATCCCGATCATAGAGAAGTGCTTGACCGTTAGTAGCATAAGTCTAAAAAGGTTCGTGGTCGTAGATGTTTCGAGAAAAGGATATCGAAACATCGGATAGACCATTGTGTGTTAGTCTTCACCGTGTAGCTGTGACGATGATCTGATGATCGTTTGACTTGGCAAAGTCGAAGATGGGACACAGGTGCTCATTGGAGAATGAGTTCACTGAACGACCCAACAAGAGTTATCACATGGTTATGATTGACCAATCTGTCAATGATAACTCTTAGTGATGATAGGCAAGTTGGTCTTTTGACTTGAGGTTATTGTACGAACCTGTGCATGAACGGTGTTACTTAGATCACTGATCTAGCATCGGGTAAGCCCCGTTGAAAGGTCTTTGGTTAGGTGACATTTGAAACGTGCGAGGAGAGTAATGACCAAGATAGGATTCGTCTCTACCGGTCAATGGGAGCCAGTGTCGTAGTGTTAGTTTGACCTTTAGTTAAAACTCTGGCCAGAGTATGTGGGAGATGTCCAACATTATTTGACTAAAGATCGATGGAGACTAACCGGCTTTGAGCTATTGGGGTTGACAGTTTGACCGTACACTAGACTTGAATTAAACGACATAGTTTTGACGAAGAGACTAAAACTGTGTTATGCATCATGAACACAGTCAGAGTGGTCCCGACAATACTCATGTCAATGATTTAACCACATAAGTATAATACTGAAACATGGACGGCACCTGCTGCTCGCGGTTACTGCCGTCTGGGGCTTCGAGCCCCGTCTGTAGTAGGGTCAGGCTGTAGGGTCTCACACAGAGTGCAGCCTTCGTCAAGTAATAGGTAGAAATTAGGGAGAATATGCATTTGATATAAAGGATAGAATCTGCAAAGAGTTTGCAGTTAGCTCCTGCATTCGAGATAAATGATCCTAAGTGTAAATGGGAGATGTTTGAGGATGTATCCCCTCGGATCATTTGTATTTGATGCAAATGATTTTATATAATAGATGTGGAGATTTTTTCAATTGATGCAAAGGAAAATTTAATGCCTCTCAAATTGTTTATATGCGTATTTAATTAAAGAAACGCGAGGAACGGGTTACCTGGATGACGGGAACGTATTGGTCTAAATCCAGGTTAGAACGACGTCCAAAACAGACGCCAAATACACAAGATATAGCCAAAATGGCCCTTGAAAGGAGTTTTATGGGATTGGGCCGGGTCTGTACATGCTGCCATCCCAAAATGGGGCGGGCGCCCTCTTAGTCGGGCGCCCGCACCCGCCACTGTAGCGGGGCACCCGTGCCCGCCAAAGGGAGGGGCGGGCCCGCGCGCTCCATGCGGGCGGGTCCCCGCCCAAGCGCAGCGCCCGCTGGGCGTGCACGCACCCAGCGCGTGCTTTGCGCGCGTGTGGCACGTGTAGCAGCAGCGGACACGCATTTTGCATGCGCTACCAGCTGGCGTGCGCAGGTTGGCCCCACATCGGGCTAGGATTGCGTGCAGTTTTAGGTGGCTGGTTTGTGTGAAAAATCAGTTTTGGCCTGATTTTTGGACACACGTTTGAGGGGTCAAACGGACTCGGAATGATTCGCCATTTTTTTCTACGCGTTCACCGTTCAGCGCTCTTCGATTTGATAGGTTGTATCAAATATGAAGCTCAACGGTGAGGGAGTTAAAATTCATTGAAGTTTGGCATTTCATTAAGGCAAACTAACTTGAATTTTTTACTCCAAGTTTATTAGTCCCACATCGAAAGTGGAGTAAAGGGGAGGGGTCCGTCGCCTATATAAATAGGGGTCTGTCCCCTCCTCATAACTCGTCCCAAGCTCTGGATCTGAGCAGCTCCCAAAAGTTTGAAGCACTCTCGGATCTAACCTTAAAATAAATATTCTCTTCTTCCTATATTTCTCCCTTGCTCCTGAAGGGCTCTAGCAAAGCCACGAAGGGGCTCGGATTCGATCCGGAGTCTTGACGAAGGATCCACTCAAGATGAAACTGTCTTTGGCGCGTGGTTGGCTCGCGACAAGGGGGTTGCTTGCCTCAACACGCGGTGTGGTTCGGGAAGCAGTTCAGCTCGAGACGAGGAGCGGCTCGGGACGCGGTTCGGTATACTTTGCCGGTGCAAGCAAAGTTTCGGATATGTAATTTAATTAAGCATTATACTTATTATATTGCACTAGTTTAGATCTATCTTGTGGTGGTCAGATCCACCTCAAGATAGTAGAGATCCTGACTAGGATCTTGAAATCCTTAGGGTTTTTCGTTAAACAGTTTACCGATTTCTTTTCCACTGCTTTTCCTTTTGCCTCTATTGCCCGTCCGACGTAGGACGTGCATAGAAATGTGTCCTAAGGGTCCCTCAAAACCCATCACAAATAATATCGTGGGATATAGAATCATTGACCCACTATGATCCGGCAAAAAAGCAATGTGAAGATGAGATCCAGATGATCCCACAAATACAAAACACTGTTCACCAGTTACCGGGCTCATTTACTGACAACCAGAAGATTATCAGATCACATATCCCTGCTGCAAATACTCCAGCTAGGATTGATATTCCCGAGAATGGATGCAATCCACCAGCAGCAGTGGTTGTTCCTCAACTAAAAAGAGGCAGACCATCAGGCTCCAAGGACAAAAATCCAAGAAAAAGAAAAACTCCTAGAGGCCTTGAGACACTACTACCACAGGACAATGAGCTTATATCCACACCCTCACCTCTCCTGGAATCCCCTAAAGTGGAAAATCCGGGAGAAACTGAAATTAAATTAAATGTTTTATGTAATATGGAGGTCTTGGCCAAAAAGAACACAATTGTCGATAATATATTCATGTATCATATTGCCACATACATCGCAAAAGCGATGATAATTATTCGTTGCTCAAATGCAAACGTAAAGATTGGCCAAATATGGAACGACACAATAAAAGATGAGCTGAACTCGTTTATGAAACGTGAAGTGTTCGGACCTGAAGTCCAGACACCAAAAGGTGTCAAACCTGTGGGCACAATAAGTATTGCACAAATAAGAACATAAATATACAAGAAGAAAAAAACGTATGCTATAAGGTACAACTTATAACTTAAGGATTTTTTGCTGGAACTGTGGAATAAAACAAATTAAAATGAGTGTGACTCATATATAAATGATGCATTAGATTCCTTAGTTATACATTGCGAATACCTTACAACTTAACAAAGGAAATTTTGGATATGCTGCTATTGGATGTTGTGATGGTATAGCTCTATGAATATCTTGATAAATATAAATTCCACATTTCCGTAAATGCCTAAATAAACTTTGGGGCGTCTATTATATTGAAGATATAATATAATAAAATATTGTACAACCAAGTGAATGATCGAGCCGGAAACAACTCCGAAACGATGTCGTTTACTGCAAGCGCACGGTATAGTGGCAAGCGGGTATCTAACACGGAGAAGCGGTGCTATACTACATATCTACTCCTAGGTTGAGTTAGACTTGCGGGTTTATTGGTGGATGTGGAGTATGGAGGGTCGTAATGGTGATGGATGCGGAGGTTGTGTCACTCAACTTCGCAAACAAGGGATCCACATAAAGAAAGAAAGAAAAGACTAGGGATCTAGGACTCACCACTAGGTCTTCGAACGTCAATGCTTGGTTAAGACTTCTACGTTGCGTTGGTTTAATTGGGGGATCGTAGCATCTAGAATGTAGAATTCATGGTTCTAAACACCATTAATCTAACGTATCACATTAGCCCGTAGGTGCACACAATGCATGCATTAAGGATCTACAATATTCTTATCACTCTCATGGTTCGAATGCTCTCAACTCATACCACTCTCGTGGGTTAGAGCTTCGAGGTATTTTGGTGGCTCTTATTGACGCAATGGCGGTAGCCGTCAATTAGTTAAATAGTTCATCGGTGGATCCCCTCAAGGCACGAGCCGGGCATGGTCACGTGCCTCGGTTTAATCCACTAACTCCCGAATTAAATCCGAAGGATATTCCTTAAGCTAATCGATTCCACCAAACGTGGGCATGATCTCAGTACGAATTCTCCTAGGGATCTTGTTAGATCAACCAAAATACAAACCCATTTATATCCAACGCACCATAAAAATCCTATCTTTACATCTAAATCCTAAAATCCTAGGGCTAATCCCTTAGCCCTAGATGGAATTACTCATGCATAATAACAGTAGATATAAGAACAATAGAAAAGCTTCATCGCATGCATCAAAAGATATTTAAATAATCAATCAATAAAAATAACTCAAATAGAATTAAAGAAAATAAAAATACTTATCTTGATACAAAGGAGGGGCCTAGGGCATAGCCTAACTCCAAAAGATCGTCTTGACAAAACTCCTCAAAAATATCTAAAAAAACTCCTCTCTAAAAAGTATACAAAAGTCTCCCCAAAATCTCTCCCAAAAAGTCTGTAGAGAACTCCGTCCAGCACCCCCCCGACAGCTGCCCACTTTTCCTTCAAAAACCCTCTCCAAACAAAATTGTGATCTGGATGCACGCGTGGGCCCACGGTGACTCGGTCTGAGCGAGAAGTTGCTCGGTCGAGACGTCAAAAAGTCAGATATGTTGTCCAAATGTTTGATCGGGCTGAGTAAGGCATGCTCGGTCGAGTAGTCCGGCTGCTCGGTCGAGTACGATAGGGAATGAGCTCCTTCGAAATATGCCGCTCTGCCAACCTGGACAGAGAACGTAGCTACTCGGTCGAGTATACAGCTGCTCGATCGAGCACTCAACTGCTCGGTCGAGCACATCCGAAAAGGAGGTGAGTAGGAGCTTAACAAATCACCCTGCTCGGTCGAGTACTCAACTGCTCGACCGAGCAGGTTGATGTCCAGCCAAGTAGGGGCTTAAAAATACATTCAGCAGATTTTTCACACTACTCGGTCGAGTAGTGCACTGCTCGGACCGAGTAGTGTACTGCTCGACCGAGTAGGCTGCTGAGAATAATTTAAGCACTGCACCATCAACTTGCAGAAATTTCCCAGGGCTCATCTGACCTCCGATTGGTGCGTTCTTGGTGGCGTTGGAACCATCTTGAAGTCTATTATCTGAAAAGAAATATCAGAAAAATAGCGAAAAATTCCAGGTGATAGCAGATTTAGAAATAGTACACGGCTGTCCTGTTTTCAGCACTTCAGGTCGCTCGATTCCTTCGCCGCATCATAGCTCGATCGCACGACCTTCTCTCTTGTCCCTTCCTTGCTCCAGTATTCTTATTTGGCACCTCGAGCATGTCATCATGAGTTTTATTGGTGCTCTCACGTCGTCGATCGTCTTATTGACTCCAAATTGCTCCAATATCGCTCCAAATCCCTGAAATGGAATAAACGCTCTGAAAGTCATATTGTTCCAAATAAAAACACAAAAGCGTATAAAATGGGGGTTTTGAGGGTGAAATGTGTGATGAAGATATGCGATAAAACATGTAAAATAGGAGAATATCAAAATCCTCCAAGCTTACCTCTTACTCATCCTCGAGGAAGACGAATACGAAGCTCGTCGGGAGGTAAAAATAAGAAAACAAAAAGGAATACAAAGAAAAGAGGATCACTAGATTATTCTCTCATCAACATTCACCATATATCACAATGACTCAGAAAGTAAATCACACACTACCACAGAGATTTCATATCTTATATAAACGAAGTACTTGAGAGTTAAGAATGAACGAAAGGGATCTCTCTAGTATTCTTACATTTAGTTTATATCAACATCCTATGTTTCATAGCAGCGAATATGCATAACATTGGCGACACACATTTCAATCAGAAGATATAACTGAAGCGTGAAAATTCTCACAAAGCATGCAATAAAGAATAGAATAAAAATCAAGACATACACATCCTCATATCAAATCATAAGAAATCCCCGTAACTAAATTGTTTCATTAAGTTTTAGCATTATCAAACTTTTCCGTTCGTGCACGACTCCACTCTAATGTCATGCTCACTCATGTGGTCAAAAGATTTCTCCTCCAAGCTTGAATTGAGGCGCCGCATCAAAAGAAGTATTTGTGGATTTGGAATTTTATTTTGGTTTTCCCAATAGTGTATGTATTGCTCCAAGCAATGAAAATTGAGCTCTTCTCTAAATTTTGAGCTTTGTTTCCCTCCTTTTTTTCTTCTTGGATTTTTGTATGAGCAAAAGTATTTGTATTTTTTATTTTTGGCCCCTTTTTGGCTTTTTGGACTTTTTGGAGCAAGCTTTTCTTTTGTTGGGAATTTTTAGGAATGGATGCGGTAGAAATAGCTTTAGGGAGTGAAATCAAGTGACATGTAGAGAATATAAGATATAAGTGGAGAAGGAATATATATAACGCTCGGTTCTCTCAAAAGTGTGCACAAACGGTTCTGTAAAATAATACATCAACTAAACTCGTATAATAGCATGTGTATCCTTAATCATATCAATGAGTAGTGAAGTCAAGCAGTAATATTTTCAAGTATATCAAGCATGCAATAAGAATGCGAATAAGAGATGAAAGCAGAGCTTCAGATATTCTAGTGATGCGTGAATCTTGGTGTGTTTCCAATGAAAGCATACTAAATACTACTCTACATATTCAGTTTCAATAAGCTTCATGCATTCACACTAGAGAGATCATCAAAAGAATATTTTCAAGTACTTATAGGGATTATGAAACTCTCTAAGTAGCATGGCGTGAAAAATAAGCGTTGTGAGAGAGGTGAAAGCATAAGATAAAACATCACATGGAACATATCTAGCAAAAGAAAGAGAAGAAAATAGAGAAATAAAAATAGAAGAAAGAAATAAAAGAAAAACAAGCATGCAATATGATGCATGAACACACATAAAAGGAAAATAAGATGGGAAAAACAAAAGGATGATGCAAAATTTGAAAAAATTCTAAAAAAAAATCCTAAAATAAAGAAAAAATGCAACTAAATAGCATGGAAATGCACTCCCCCAAGCTTAAACTTCACATTGTCCTCAATGTGATCATAAAAAGAAAAAGGCGAGGAACAACGATAAACAGGGAGGGGGAATGAAAAATGATGAAATGAATGACATGAAATCCTAATGCAACTACATGCACATGCAATGATATATGAGAGCGCTTTCCCCTAAGCTTATACCAAACAATCCTATTCAAATGACTTGATCAAAAAAATCACGGCTTCGCTAAGCGGGATCAAGTCAAACGAATAAGAAAGTGAGTATTCACTTGAAAGAAATGCTCGATAGTGGTTAGCAAAATGGCGGGACATATCAAAATATGAAGAGGGTAATTAATAAAAATAATGGGTTCGGGGTGTAAAGGATTTTGGAGCCATCATATGAGGTGTTATTTATTCAAGCAAATCTATACGGTCCTCTCGATATCGAGAGGATTCGTGTTTATTGAAAGCATAAAATACTACACTACTGGATTGGTACCACCTATAGAAAAAGGCAGATCCAGAATCTTTACCGATGCAGGTAGCTGCTCTATCTGCACTTTCCGTGGCTCTGCCAGGTGGGTATCTCCACGTGTTCCATCAGATTCCAGCAATGCGGCTCCCATCATCTCTCCAAGGACTCCACATGTACCCTTGAAGAAATAAGCCGCATCAATCTGATGTGGATAATTTTTCCCCAAAATAAATGTATTCCAGAGAGGGTCATCAAAAATGGTATTTAAAATAAAAACTGGTTGACAACACTTCCCTGGAAATAAATCTCTACTCTGATGCACCACGTGGATCAACTCCTTGTTGTTTTCATCTGGTTCCTTATGTAACTCTGGCATAATGGAGTGGGTCTTGTCAGGATGCTCCTCATCATCGTCAGACTCATCCCAGCGCACCTCCTGATCATATCCAACAGCATCCATGTGTGCTAACTCCTCACTCTCCTCCTCGTATATGTCCCATTGTACCTCTTGATCATATGTATGTGTATCCTGCAAAAGGTGCAATGAGTCATCGAAATCTGAATCATAATAAACATCATACACGGGAGGGAAATCAAATGTAAAGGGCGAGGGGGTGAAGAGATCCCTGAAGGGGGGCAGTAAGCTCTGGTGGGTGGTCCTCAGAGTCAGTGGAAGGACGAGGTGGCTGCAGAAGCTCTGAAGGAGGAGGGTGATGCTCGGGATACTCATGAATGGTTGTGTCCTCGTCCCGACGCACGACCTCCTCGGCGAAAGTCTCTGGCTCCGCATGCAATATGTAAAATAAATATAGCTCGGCCTCCTCGCGATGCACTCTTCGGCCTCC
Organism: Scilla litardierei; assembly: GCA_030789695.1. NCBI lineage: Eukaryota > Viridiplantae > Streptophyta > Magnoliopsida > Asparagales > Asparagaceae > Scilla > Scilla litardierei. Next base: position 75,536,785 of record CM061135.1, read on the forward strand.
TCCTCGGGTTCCTATGGTATGGTAGGCAAAGTGAATTTCATCTTCTCCTTTCTACGCCTATGTCTTCGTTTCTGTCCTGGAACTCAAGGCATATGATTGCATGGCTTGGCCCTCTCAATAGTATGTGCAGGTGGCTCTATGGGCTCATATACGGCCACGGTATAAAAGTGGGTCTTGTGCCCCTCAACTAGAGCACAGACTCCATCATCAATTGTGCCTGTGGAAGAGATACGATGAGTAATAAAATTTTGAAATCCAAGCTCAAAAGGGTCACCTATCGTTATCGTTAATGGACCGGTGCATCAAACTGCGTCCACGATGCTTCTCAGTAAGTCCATATATGTGTCCTCCTCTGACAGCTCAGATGTCTCTATTTGTAGAGTGTTAATGGTGTAAAGGTGGATATGATCACCTTTAAGTGAAGCATACACTCCATCTATGATAGTACCTGCATCAGAGACATTAGCCATAACAAAATCGATGAATGCTTGGTCGGATGGTTTACCTACCGTAACTGTTAGCGAACCGATAGATCGAGCATTGACATGTGTGTATATTTTATATATTCACACACTTCTTCTTTGTGTTTTTCTGTTATTTCCCGTAGTCCCATATCCATTTTCTCGTATTTTCTAGTTTTCTTTCACTTCTCCTTATTTTTGTGTGTTTGCAGGAGATTGCCCGCGTAGGGGACACATAACGAAGATACCATAAGTCCCCGGAGCAACGGGAGGAGTCACGCGTGATCCAAGAGTCAAATGACCAAGATTTCTATCTTTCAGCCCCACCCGATCAGTTGGATACAGCCAACCGATCGGGTGATGCATGCGTGCACGACCCTGACAGCAGCTGAAGCAAAGTGAGCATCAACCGACCAGGTTGGCGACCGGTTCAGCATCAACCGACCAGGTCGATGATCGGTTCAGCCCAACAGACTTCTCGGGAAATTGAAGCTGAATTCCAACCGATCGGGTGACCTTCACCCAATCGGTTCATCTGTAGCCGATTCCCCCAAGAGACGACCTGGAGAGCTCACCCGACGGCCAACTGACCGTGCCAAAACATCACAAGTCTCTGTCTTTTAGGCAACATTTTCCAACCGATCGGTTGATTTCTCAACCGATCGGTTCACCCGGTGACCGCAAGATCCAAACGACTATGCGCTTCCGCCAACCGACCGTGTCGAGTGACCGGGTGAGGTTTCTGAAGAGCGCTGCCGAAGAACGAAGCAGGTCACCCGATCGGTTGATACTTCAACCGATCGGGTGACATCATTTTATATATATATAAGCCCTAGGTTTTCAGAAACGGAAGCTGATTATTTTTCTGTCTTTTTTCCCTATTGTGACGGCTGGAATTTTTTGGTTATTTGTAAGTGTTCAGATCTTTGTCAAACTTTGATATTATCTTAATTGCATTACTACTATCGCATTTCAATTGCCTGATTATGTTTTTAACGATCGATTTTCATTTAGATTGCTTTTTAGATAAAATGTGTGAGTAGTTCCCAAATCTGGGATTTTGGTGGAAACCCCTTCGTGGGTTCTCCCTAACGCGTCGATAGGACTATGATATTGATAGGGAATATGAATCTATTGGTTACACGGGGTGTTTTATTTTCATTGGCGGGAAAAGACCGCCTTTGACTGTTGGGCCAAGGGGGAATAAACTTGGCGGTTGACTACCTAGCCATAGCTGACACCCTTAGCGTAGACATCGAATCCTAGCACGCTGGAGCGGCAAGTTGAGATGTTGGGAGGTATCGTTGTGAACTTAGTGCTCCCAGAGTCGGTCAGTGTTAATGGACATGGGAATGCCCACTGACCGAACCCGGGTAGTCCGGCGTATCATCCTGTATACCGACCGGAATATCGGGCCCATGGGATACTGGTATCACTCTTAGAGGCAACGTCTCACCACTAAACCATAATCCTGATCGTTATCCTATCCACCAGTCGTAATAGCGAGAACACATGATAGGGTGGAAACAGAAGTCCCGGGTTTCCCTTTATATTGTTTAACCCCGTATTTACATTCCGTGACAATCCATCCATTGATTCGGGCTAGCTCACCCATAGGGTGAATTCGGTCCCTCTGACTCAAGCACAACCACACCTCCCTGTGTTCGACCCCCAAGCCACACTACAACATCGTGTGCTTGCGGTTATAAATATTTAAATCTCGCTCCCCCTATCCTATTGCACATCTTGCACTTGCATGATCACGAAACAAACCAAACTTCTCAGCGCTGATGGTAGGAGCCGGTGGTGCCGGTACACAACATATTGCGACGGTGGAAGCAGAAGTCATGGGGGACTTCGAGGGTGGTGACATCTCACCACCGTTGGACCAAGCGAGCGCACTATTCTACAACCCTACGGGAAATGCGCCATATCCACCACGGACTAGCTCCAATCTGGCCTACTCTCCAAATAACCGGAACCATCCCAATCTTAGCTACCGGGCGCCTTATCAGCAACCGTAACCACAAGTATATCAGCCGCTTAGGCAACAACAGCAACAACAGCAGCAATTTCAGTAGCAGCAGCCCCCACAATCATACCAACAGTATCCCGCAAGGAACCAGCAGCCCATGTAGCAGCAGCAGCAGCAGCCGTACGGCCAGCAGCATGCTATCTCCCCGGTTGAGTCCCTCTTGACTCAGTACATCTCGAACCAAGAGAAGATAAATTTGAAGCTGGAGATGGGGCAGAGGGCTCTCACTGACCAAGTAACCCAGCTGGGGTTACAGGTGGCGAACCTTCAAAGGTCGCAAAATCTATTGCCGCCACAACCGGAAGTGAACCCAAGGGGGGCGAACCAGACTTTGGCACTCACCCACTAGCATGCAAATGTGTCCGCTATCGTCTTGAGAAGCGGAACACAAATCCCCACAAGAGTGTCCGCCAAGGAACCGAAAGCACTGTTGGTCATAGAGTGACCAGTTGAAAAAGCCAATGATAACGTTGCTTCATCGCCAAAGACTACGACTCCGGAGGGAGTCCCAGAAGAGGACGAGGAAGGTAGCCTCAAAGTATTCAATCCCGTTGTGCCTTTTCCACAACGACTTGCCCAAGCAAAGATAGACGAAAAGTACTGCAAATTCTTTGCCATGGTCAAGGATCTAAGCTTGCAAATCCCCTTCCTTGAAGCTATTGAGACAATTCCCTCCTACACAAAATTTTTAAAGGATTTGGTGACAAGAGGGTCCAGGATGAAAAAGGTCGTTCTAACGGCGGAATGCAGCGCTCTCATTCAGACAGCGAATCCGCCCAAGCTAAAAGATCCGGGAAGTTTCTCCATCTCTTGTTCGATTGGGGAAGTGAAAATCCATAGGGCGCTCGTGGATTTAAGAGCGAGCGTCAGTTTAATGCCCCTATCTCTATACAGGAGGATATGGATGGGAGACCTGGAGCCCACGGGTATGCCACTTCAATTAGCCGATAGATTGGTTAAATACCCGGTGGGAATAGTAGACAACCTACCTGTTGATGTCAGTGGAGTGCAAGTGCCAGTAGACTTCGTCGTTATGGACATGCCTAAAGATACGCATACCCCCATCATCCTTGGACGGCCCTTCATGGCCACCGTCGGCGTTTTAATAGATGTGAAGAAAGGGAAGTTATCCCTTAATGTCGGCAACGAAAAGTTGGAGTTCGACTTGGGTTGTTCATGAAGCATCCTCCTGATGAGCAAGGGTGCAATATGCTGGATATAGAGGAAGAGAGATCAGCTGAAGCTGGGGCCTGGGAAATTCTCTCAAGGAATCCCCCCGACAGTTTAGGGGACCTTGGAGAGCATGACAGTCTGAAAAAGAAAGAGGTTGCTGAGAAGGCGGGTGCGTCACATATGATCCCTCCCGGATTCCAAAAGTCTCCTCCAACGAGGAAAAAGGGAAAGGAGCCCATGGGGCTTACCGGAGACGAGATCCGGATCTTGAAAAGAGTGGCGGTAGACGCCAATATAAGGGAAAAGCCCCCGGATTCCATCAACAAAGGGAGGGTCGTCGAGCAAGTCTACTTGTCACCGTCGACGACACCAAAGGCCACCAACTGTGAATCTCAAGCGATGCCAATCTTAGGGCATCACCCCCGTCCACCATGAAGATCATCTATGGGCGTCGAGCAAACGACGTTAAACAAAAGCGCTTCTTGGGAGGTTACCCATGCTCTAAAATTTTATCTTTGTTTTTGGGATTATTTTTAGCTTTATTTTTCTTATTTTGATAAATAAATCCAGCCACGGAAACTTTTGTCAAGAGACTTAGGCCATTTGTGAATATTTGCAGGAAACAAGCCATTACCCGATCGGGTGACTATTCAACCGATCGGGTGAGACGTATCAGACAATGGCCCGTATCTATTCTCAAGCGAACCGGTCGGGTGAAGCAAAGTGAGACCGGGTGGCTGACCGTGTGGGAACAGCTGAAGTCTCGGAAAATTTTGGATTTAATCAACCGATCGGTTGATATGAAGCATGGTCGTGTGACTGATTGGGTGAGCAGCAATGAATTCTCGGGAAAAAACTGTGAAGCGACCAACCGATCGGTTGATTTCTCAACCGATCGATTCGCCTGTAGCCTCTTTTCAGCAATTTTTTCGACCCAATTGTCAACCGGTCGGGTGAATTTTCACTCGATTGGTTCGACTTAAACCCTATAAATACCCAGCGCCCTCACCCATTCATCTCCCTCACCCGATTTCGATCTCCGTCACCGTTTCGCCTTCCTCTTCCTCCAAACGGCCACGATCTCCCCTCAAACGACCACAGATCCCCCTCAATCGATCCCTCCACTCTCCATCTCCTTTCCTCCATCGATCTCCCTCTCTCCATTTTCTATTTTAACCGCATAAAAACGCTAGTTTTTGCCCACTCCCCCCCCGTTTCGAAATTTTGTTGAAAAGAAACGCCGCGGCTTCACACTCCATCCCATTGCGCTGCGTTGGGTCATCTACGAGCAAGGATCTTTGTCTCGACTGGGTAACTTCGCTCCTTATCTCTATTTTAAATTTTTGCCCTAGTTTCGCTATTTTGCTCGATTGCCTGTGTTCGTGTGCATTCATCGCATTCTGCATTCACTCACGCACACACACACACACATGGCCCTGGATCAAGATAAGGGTAATGGTATCATGCAAGAGGAGGGGTCGTCTCACAAGAGATGCAAGACCACACGTCCACCACACTCACGCCCTCCTCCTGCACAGCATGCACAGCCCCAACCCCAACCCCAATCTATCATCCCAGCTGAGGGCCCATTGATGGGCCCGCGTGGATACCGCTTTAGGAACCAAGAACAAAAAGATTTTTAATCATAGACTTGATGCACTGGGCATCTCTTGACCAAATTTGCCCATACCCAAACGCTTATCGATCTTGGGGTATTCACCGAGGTGGAGACTCTTTTCACCAATTTAGGTTGGTTAGCTTTTCTAAACGCCACCCCGGTATCCTACCCCTCCCTCACACTTGAATTTCTATCCTAACTTGTTTGTGAGTCGGGGTTGATCGTCATTTTCTGCGTCTGTAACAAAACCATTCGCACCCATCTCGATACCATTAATAACATCTTTGGTTTCCCCATCCTTGGGGACGACGCTATCCGTCCCTACGGGCATTCCCCCGAATTTGACGTCGATCAATTTTGGTTCCGCCTCACCCTACACGCTCATTATCCCCGAGGTAAGGCCAAGGCCTCCTCCATCATTCACCCCATATTCCGTCTGGCCCATCGAATCATATCCTCCACATTCTTCCCCAGGGATGAGTCAGGTACTGTGACCATCCCTGATCTTTTCATTTTGTGGGCCATGACCTTCCCTTTTGTTCGTGGTGATGACGGGATTTCTTTTAGGGCCCCAGTTATTCACATCCATGTCGGTGCTTGGCTTGTTCACAAGCTACTAGAGATTAGCCGCGCCGGCAAGGGCAAGCTTTCTTGTGGGGGCCTTATTACTATCATAGCTTCATATCCTCAGTTTAATATTGCCATCCCCCGAGATTTACCTACTGCCACAGGACCTACACGTCTCGATCTTGACGTCCTACGGCATATACACATGATCAAACCCCGCCCCAATGGTCGTTTCACTTTCCATTACGGCCACCCCCTGTTCCATATACCATTCTGCCCAACCCCGCTCGCATGACTATCCAGCTTGTGGCAGATTGGACATTCCCACCCGATCCTGACTTTCTAGGGGGGTTGCATCTTCCTTTTATCACGGGCGCACACAGACCACCTTCCCCTGCTGCCCACTTAGGCGAGCAGGACATTCCTGCGTCCCATGGAGACCCCGGGGCTGGGCCTAGTAGTGTCGTCCCCGCTTCTGTTCCCATCACCACCGTCACCACCTCTCAGGTCTGCACGACCACTACCTCTACCTTTCATCGAGCCACTTCTACTCGCCTCCGTCTTGAGGCTGAGTTAGCTGCATTGTGCGCTGGCGCATCTTCCTCCACCTCCTCGGTCCCATCCTCTTCCATCTTCACTCACCCACGTTCCCTCACACTTGAGAGGGACGTGGCCACCATCCTCTGCATCCTCACTCATGTTCACGGACCTCCTCCACCCACACCACCCCCTCTCCACCACCTTCACCCCCTCGATGATTTTCCCCTCCACCATCACATTCTTCACCTCCACCATCACCCCCTAGGCGACCATCCCCTCATATCACCACTTCCATCACCACTTCCATTCCCTCCACTATCGCCCCCACAGATCCACCACCCTCCACTTTTGTAACCCCATATGTGCACCGCAAGAAATTGCAGGTGCGATCGCGATCACTTTCCCCACCATCCTCTTTCGTCGCCGTATCCACCCCATCTACCACCGCTTCTACCCCATCTACCACCGCATTGGTCACCATTTCACTCCTACTCACCATCACCACCCCCACCCCGCCCATCATTAACGCCTCCACACCCACCCATCCATCACCTCGACCCCTTTCTCCACTTCTTCGCACACCAGTCACCTCTCCCGCCCACTCCCCCGCATCCCCCACATCTTCCACCGAGGAGGACGAGGACGATTCCTCTCCTGTTTTTTGATTTCATTTTGTTTTCTGACCTCCCCCTGCATATCTCTGCATTTTCATGATCATATCATTTCGCTAGCATTGTCGTGTCTAGCTTGGGGGAAGTCGTTTTTTCTGTTTGCTGTGGTGTGATGTTTTCTATGTGTGCTTGTTTATATATGTTGTGTCTTGTGATTTTCTATCTTTTATTTTCTGTTTATATGTCGCATTGTGTGATTTTCTTTATTTTCCTTTTTCGTATGTGTGTTTTTCTTGTTTTTCATTTCTTTTTGAGTCGGTGCGTATGCCCCCCCCCATTTTCATTGCCCTCCCGTCTTTACTCTTATTGCATTGAGGGCAATGCAAGTTTCAGCTTGGGAGAGTCATACTTCGTGTGTCATTTGCGTCTTTTTCTTCATCTTTGAGTCCTTTTCATCGTGTTTTAATTTTTTTTCTTTTCTTCTTTTTATCTCTTTCTCCTAGAGATGACCCCATATGATGAATTGCCACAAAAATCACACACACACACACCTAGCATGGCTTCGATAATCACATTCACTAACCCTAGGAAGCCGAGTCCTCTTGCATTTCATGCATCGTGGGTACACTTAGCTTTTTTGTGAGTCGTGTGTCGTGCCTAGCTGTTTGGTGTGCTTCTACTTTGTGATTTTGTTTTATATACCTGTCCAGGAATGACCCCTAGATTATCATGCTTCGATTTGAATATGCGGTATTTGCTTCTCCTGTCTGCTTCTGTATGCTGAATATATATATCGTATGCTTCATTTCGCATGTGTCAGGATTCCACAATTAGGACTAGGATAGCCCATTTAGCCTATGGTCTGATTAGCGAAAAATCTCCTTTGCCCAAGTGTTTAGAATCCGATTTCTTTTTTATTTTACTTGGTGCAAATCCCCTCGTCATGTACTGTTCTCCCACTTGGGAGAGTACACACGTGTACATACCCCAAAATCCAAAAATCCAAAAAAAAAGAGAGAAAAGAAAAACCCAAAAAAAAGAAAAGAGAAAAGAAAAAAAAGAAATATGTATTGCCAAAAATCCAAAAAAAAATATACAAATACCCAAAACCCAAAAAAATTCCAGTGTGAATATTTTTCCTATCTACTATGAATAAAGGGAAGGCGAGAATTTGCACCGAGTGTTCTACTCCCATCATCTCAACCCCCATCGCTTTCGAAAACACTTGGAATAGGGAATTTCTAGCTATTATCTAGGCGATAGTGTGGTGATGTCCAAGTCCCTAGCCGTGGAGTCCCTGACACATGATACGTTTCGATTCTTACCTTCTTCTCATGCATGCTTGAGCTATATATTTACCGCTTATTTCAAATCGAATCGATATTTGGGTCTTTTCTTGGATTTGTGTATATGGAGCTTATTGCACAATGTAGATAGTGACACCGTCTGCTAGCACACGATCACACTCACTCGCGCTTCACCGTGGGGGTCCACGACTCTTGTCTGGACTCGTATTCCTTGGTTTAGTGTTGTGATTTGGTGTTTGCTCGCTTGGTGTGGCGTTTTTGATTTTGTTGGCCCTGATGGGCGATTTAGGATTTAGAGTTCTCTTTTTCTCTCTTCCTCTCTATTTTCTCCCTCCGAGCTACTACTCTCACACGTCTTCCTCGAGGACGAGGAAGGGTTCAGCTTGCGAGATTTTGACGTGTGTGTATATTTTATATATTCATGCACGTCTTCTTTGTGTTTTTCCGTTATTTCCCGCAGTCCCATACCCATTTTCTCGTATTTTCTAGTTTTCTTTCACTTCTCCTTGTTTTTATGTGTTTGCATGAGATTGCCCTCATAGGGGAAACATAACGAAGATATCATAAGTCCCTGCAGCTACGGGAGGAGTCACGCGTGATCTAGGGGGTCAAACGACCAAGATTGCTATCTTTCAGCCCCCACCCGATCGGTTGGATACAGCCAACCGATCGGGTGATGCACGCGTGTACGACCCGGACAGCAGCTGAAGCAAAGTGAGCATCAACCGACCGGGTCGGCGACCGGTTCAGCCCAACAGACTTCTCGGGAAATTGAAGCTGAATTCCAACCGATCGGGTGACCTTCACCCGATCGGTTCATCTGTAGCCGATTCCCCCAAGAAACGACTCGGAGAGCTCACCCGACGGCCAGCTGACCGTGTCAAAACGTCGCAAGTCTCTGTCTTTTGGGCTACGTTTTCCAACCGAGGTTGATTTCTCAACCGATCGGTTCACCCAGTGACTGCAAGATCCAAACGACCAGGCGCTTCCGCCAACCGACCGTGTCGAGTGACCGGGTGAGGTTTCTGAAGAGCGCTGCCGAAGAACGAAGCAGGTCACCCGATCGGTTGATACTTCAACCGATCGGGTGACGTCGTTATATATATATATATATATATATATATATATATATATATATATATATATAAACCCTAGGTTTTCAGAAACGGAAGCTGATTATTTTTCTGTCTTTTTCCCTATTGTGACTGCTGGAATTTTTTGGTTATTTGTAAGTGTTCAGATCTTTGTCAAACTTTGATATTATCTTAATTGCATTACTACTACCACATTTCATTTGCCTGATTATGTTTTAACGGTCGATTTTCATTTAGATTGCTTTTTAGATAAAATGTGTGAGTAGTTACCAAATCTGGGATTTTGGTGGAAACCCCTTCGTGGGTTCTCCCTAATGCGTCGATATGACTAGGATATCGATAGGGAATAGGAATCTATTGGTTACGCGGGGTGTTTTATTGTCATCGGCGGGAAAAAGACCGCCTTTGACCGTTGGGCCAAGGGGGAATAAACTTGGCGGTGGACTCCCTAGCCATAGCTGACGTCCTTAGCGTAGACATCGAATCCTAGCGCGTGGGAGCGGCAGGTTGAGATGTTGGGAGGTATCGTTGCAAGCTTAGTGCCCCCATAGTCAGTCAGTGTTAATGGATATGGGGAATGCCCACTAACCGAACCCGGGTAGTCTGGCTTATCATCCTGGGCACCGACTGGAATATCGGGCACATGGGACGCTGGTATCACTCTTAGAGGCAACGTCTCACTACTAAACCCTAATCCCGATCGTTATCCTATCCGCCGGTCGTAATAGCGAGAACACATGATAGGGTGGAAACCGAAGTCCCGGGTTTCCCTTTATATTGTTTAACCCCGTATTTACATTTCGTGACAATCCATCCATCGATTCGGGCTAGCTCACCCATAGGGTGAATTCGGTCCCTTCTGACTCAAGCACAACCACGCCTCCCTGTGTTCGACCCCCAAGCCATGCTACAACACCGTGCGCTTGCGGTTATAAATATTTAAATCTCGCGCCCCCTATCCTATTGCACATCTTGCACTTGCATGATCATGAAACAAACCAAACATCTGGGGGACGTCAAGCATCATCTATCATTTGCTCCAAAGTTGCTGCCAAATGTAGATCACTGAACTTTCCCACTTGCATCCTTTTCATAAACTCACGTGAGGGTCCCTTTAGTCTTCCAGCAAAGATATCAAATAACCTGAAACCATCCCACTCATGGTCTGACTCTGTATGGAACATTCCTAGCATTCTTTCGAACTTGCACAATGCTTCTCTGAAGGACTCTCCATCAGCCTGATAAAATGCAGCGAGGTATATATAAGATCGTATAGAACCCGGTCGCGTCTTCGAAAGTACCATCGCTGCATCAACTGTACCTGATCAAGAAAAATAGACAACCTGGAAAAGACGTCAGTGGTACAAAGAGAGATCAAGATAATATTAATAGCATGGGGCAATGAAAAATCTCTCTGTTTTATTTATTTATTAATTTTTTTTATTTTTTGCTTTTTTTGGATTTTTTAACGCAAGTTAATCAACCTAATTGTGGTAAATAGCTAATATGGCGGAACGCGTCCCCGGCAACGGCGCCATAAACTTGATGCGTCCGGAATGTAACCCTAGATCGACCTAGCTATGGTGTGAATTATATAGAGATAAATCTCCGACAACGGTGCCATAAACTTGATCGAGCCGGAAACAACTCCGAAACGATGTCGTTTACCGCAAGCGCACGGTATAGTGGCAAGCGGGTATCGAACACGGGGAAGCGGTGCTATACTACCTATCTACTCCTAGGTTGAGTTAGACTTGCGGGTTTATTGGTGGATGTGGAGTATGGAGGGTCGTAATGGTGATGGATGCGGAGGTTGTGTCACTCAACTTCGCAAACAAGGGATTCACACAAAGAAAGAAAGAAAAGACTAGGGCTCTTGGACTCACCACTAGGATCGTCGGACGTCAATGCTTGGTTAAGACTTCTACGTTGCGTTGGTTTAATTGGGGGATCATAGCATCTAGAATGTAGAATTCATGGTTCTAAACACCATGAATCTAACGTATCACATTAGCCCGTAGGTGCACACAATACGTGCATTAAGGATCTACAATATTCTTACCACTCTCGTGGTTCGAATGCTCTCAACTTATACCACTCTCGTAGGTTAGAGCGTCGAGGTATTTTGGTGGCTCTTATTGACGCAATGGCGGTAGCCGTCAATTAGTTATATAGTTCGTCGGTGGATCCCCTCAAGGCACGAGTCGGGCATGGTCACGTGCCTCGGTTGAATCCACTAACTCCCTAAGTAAATCCGTAGAATATTCCTTAAGCTAATCGATTCCATCGACCGTGGGCACGATCTCAGTACGAATTCTTCTAGGGATCTTGCTAGATCAACCAAAATACAACCCCATTTATATCCAACGCACCATAAAAATCTTATCTTTGCATCTAAATTCTAAAATCCTAGGGCTAATCCCTTAGCCCTAGATGGAATTACTCATGCATGATAGCAGTAGATATAAGAACAATAAAAAAGCTTCATCGCATGCATCAAAAGATATTTAAATAATCAATCAATAAAAAGAACTCAAATAGAATTAAAGAAAATAAAAATACTTATCTTGATACAAAGGAGGGGCAAGGTTGTAAAAAACGCTAGGCGCTAGGCGTTCGGATTGCTAGCGCCCAGCGCCCAGAGCATTAATCGGAGATTAATCGGGGATTAATCGGCCTAGGCGGATTTGCAGTTTTTAATTATTTTATTTATTTTTATATAATATATTTATGTTTATATATAAATGTAAATATAAATATTATTTAAAATACATCAAATATTTAATACATACTAAATCAAATCAAGTTTACCTACTTTAGAGTATTTGTGTGCAACAAAATAAAATTTAAAAGATACTCTTGTGCAATTAAGCTATTTACCAAAAACGTCTAGGAACCGCCCAGAAACCGCCTAGGAACCGCCCAGAAACCGCCTAGGAACCGCCCAGAGCGCCCAGACACCGCCCAGAACGCTTAGGCGGCCGATTAATCCCAAAAACGCCCAGATTGACCGCCCAGGCCATAATCGGGGCGATTACTGGCCGCCTAGCGCCTAGGCGCCGCCTAGGCGGCCGCCCAGACCGATTTTTAGAACACTGAGGAGGGGCCTAGGGCATAGCCTAACTCCAAAAGATCGTCTTCACAAAACTCCTCAAAAAGATCTAAAAAAACTCCTCTCTAAAAAGTATACAAAAGTCTCCCCAAAATCTCTCCCAAAAAGTCTGTAGAGAACTCCGTCCAGCATTCCCCCTGACGGCTGCCCACTTTTCCTTCAAAAACCCTCGCCAAACAAAATCACGATCTGGACGCACGCGTGGGCCCACGGTGACTCGGTCCGAGCAGGAAGTTGCTCGGTCGAGTCGTCAAAAATTCAGATATGTCGTCCAAATGTTTGCTCGGGCCGAGTAAGGCATGCTCGGTCGAGTAGTCCGGCTGCTCGGTCGAGGAGCCCTCCTGCTCGGTCGAGTACGACAGGGAATGAGCTCCTTCGAAATATGCCGCTCTGCCAACCCAGACAGAGAACGTAGCTACTCGGTCGAGTATACAGCTGCTCGGTCGAGCACTCAACTGCTCGGTCGAGCACATCCGAAAAGGAGGTGAGTAGGAGCTCAAAAAATCACCTTGCTCGGTCGAGTAATCAACTGCTCGACCGAGCAGGTTGATGTCCAGCCAAGTAGGGGCTTAAAAATACGTTTCAGCAGATTTTTCACACTACTCGGTCGAGTAGTGCACTGCTCAGACCGAGTAGTGTACTGTTCGACCGAGTAGGTTGCTGAGAACAATTTCAGCACTGCACCATCAACTTACAGAAATTCTCCAGGGCTCATCCGACCTCAGGTTAGCGTGTTCTTGGTGGTGTTGGAACCGTTTTGAAGTCTATTATCTGGAAAAAATATCAGAAAAATAATGAAAAATTTCAGGTGATAGCATATTTAGAAATAGTGCACGGCTGTCCTGTTTTCAGCACTTCGGGTCGCTTGATTCCTTCGCCGCATCATAGCTCGATCGCGCGACCTTCTCTCTTGCCCCTTCCTTGCTCCAGTATTCTTCTTTGGCACCTCGAGCATGTCATCATGAGTCTCATTGGTGCTCTCACGTCGCTGATCGTCTTATTGACTCCAAATTGCTCCAATATCGCTCCAAATCCTAGAAATGGAATAAACGCTTCGAAAGTCATATTGTTTCAAATAATAGCACAAAAGCGTATAAAATGGAGGTTTGGAGGGTGAAATGTGTCATGAAGATATGCGATAAAACATGTAAAATAGGAGCATATCAGTGAATCTCTTTACAAAGTAAGGATTCCTACTAAAGGTTGTCTTTGCATCTTTACAAATAGCAAAGAACATGATTTGAGATCATAGTTGTTAACAACTTAAATCTCATCGGAACGCTTGAAGAAAAAATCGAAATATCTGTTCAAGCCTGACTATCAAACATGATATGAAAGACTTAGACAAAATAAAATAAGTCATGTCTCATAGATTTTATCTACATAGATAAAATCCTGTTACAGTTAACTTCTTACACACAGAGTGTTTTGAAGAAATTACAATAAGGACCAATGTCATTCATTAAGTGCACCTATGGTAGTACGCTCTTTGGATGTACATAAACACCACATTTGTCAGCTGGAAGAGGGGGATGATATACTTGGTCCTGAAGTCCCTTATCTAAGTGTAATCAGAGCAATTCTGGCTAACTGTACGTGTCTCGATATAGAAATTGCAGTAAATTTACTAGTCAGATACAGTGATGCACCTAAAAAGTGTCACTAGACCGGAATTAAGCATCTTCTGCGCTTCCTCCAAGGGTCGATATATTTCGGTTTGCATTATAAAGAATTATCCTACATGCTTATGTAGATACATGTTACAAGTTTGACCCCCCTATAATGAGAAATCACAAACTGGGTACCTACAGCGGGACAACCATCTACTGTAGATCTGCAAAGCAAACTATGAAGGCATCATCATCCTATCATTCCGAGATTCTCATCATTCCAGAAACAAACCAATGGAGTATTTGAGTGCGCTTAGTGGTACATCACATTCCAGTGACGACTGGGTAAAAGTCTAGTGTTTTGGAGCTGATCGGATAGTCTGAAGACCAAGCCACATGCTTACACCACTTTTGAGGGACCACATTAGAGGCGACAGAACAAAGCACACATCTCCAGAGTTTTTGGATTCAGCAGCTGCTTAATGATGGTGAAATTTGTAAATTTGTTTTTATTTTCAGAATGTTGTAAATAGGAGTGATGAAAAGCGCCTAAGAGATCTGAAAGCCTAAGGGCATGTACAGATCAGGGGGGTTAGAGTGTATTTGTACTATTTTCCATTCGCTATGCTTTTTTCCCACTGGGATTTCCATAGCCAAAGGTTTTAACGAGGCAAATCTCATTAACACAGAATCCTGAAGTATCCACCCGTTGTGATACACATTTGATGCTCAAAATCCCGAAGTATTTATAGGCAGAGTTCACACTTATGGCTGGATAAGGGGAGTGTTGTAAATAGATAATGATGTGTGTAAGTGGATAAGATTGTATCTATTTGAGAGATTGTATCTCATCCATGTATGACTCTCACTTCCCCTATAAATAAAGGCATGAGGTCTCCCTCCAGGAGACTACGCTTCATAACAAAATTTTAGTTGTCTCGATATGTAGTTCCCCAAAAATTAAACTTTTAATTCCCATAAAATTTAAACTTTAGTCTTTCTATCTACCTTTTTTGTCCTAGTCAACACACCCATTCAAAAACATCCTTCCGTTTTCATAATAGTGAATTAAGTTTGTATTTGCTATCGGATATTTGGGTTAGTAAAGATCATACCCAAATTAGACAAGATACCAATTTGGGTTCAAAAAGTCCAAATCCAATCCCGAAATATGCCGAAACAGACGGATCAGGTTTTCTGGTTCTCGGGTACCATTTACAGTCTTGGGTCCACGGCTCCGTTTCCATGTGTGTTTGTGTTTGTTGCGGGTAACAATTTTGGGCCAAAATGCACCGAAACTTAACAAATTATAACAACAAATTTCAAGTAATCATAAATATATCTCCAAGAACGAGCACCATCAACATGAGAAACACAAGTTTCAGATTAAAAGCAACCTATATTAGCAACACAAACAAATAAAAAACGGTTCCCTTGCACACAAATATGCAACATCCTCGCCAACGTATAATTTCATCCGAACAATATTACAGTCTTTTGTAAAAACTTCAATGGAGAAGCACATAGAATCATACAAATTCAAAGCAGCTGAGAAAGATGCACTGATCTTGAATGATTCGGGCTATTACAAGGGAAGGAGAAAGCATCAATCCAGGTCCGCGATTCCGAAGTTAGAGAGAAGGATCTTGAGCTGCTGCACGAAATCTGCGCCCGTTGCGTACTCTGTGAGCAGGCCAACAGCAAAGCCAAACATCGCCCATCTGCGCTAAGGCACGAAACAACAACGGCCACAGTCAGTGATGACTGCATAACGGATATAAAACCAAAACAATCTCAGAATAGCTCAATACAGAACAAGGAAAAGCAACCGATAGTAAACATCTTTGTCGTGGTTTCAAGGATTCCTAACAGCTGGATGATACCTTCAACAATGGAAATGGTTGCTATTATATTATGTAAGGATAGATGGGAAGCTTAGTATCGTCTATATTGCTATGGTATCGCGATCGATGCTCAGACTCCGCTACTTTTCCACCCCAATTGTGGCTCACAAGGTAATTATTAGGCTATGGGCAAAATTGCTGAATTAACCCTGACCAAATCCTATATATAATGCTCTTCGAATGGAAACAAGAGTTGATTCTAAATATTATAAATCTCTCTCTGGCTTTATTATTTCATATGTTCATCATGATACTAATTTGAGCATAGGAGACAGAATTAAAAGGCCCCACTTCCATATCAGCTCGGCTACGCCCTTGTCGTCTTTAGTGCGCATGTTCATGGACAAAGCTCTGACCCATCATGATACTAATTTGCTACAACATTGGCATCTACTGTGAGGAACGGATAAAAATCATGACGTCTCGCAAGATAAGAAGTCATACAATCCCACCACAAGAAGGCTAAGACATCCCCAACAACGGAAAGAACAACAAAACAAAAACAATGACAATAGGCCATCGTAACACACCAACACACATCAGTCCCTTCATTAACATCTCCAGCAACCTCCTAATCAAACTCTTCAATAACATCACACCGTCCCCGAAAGATATAAGCCACAACATATATAACACAGTAACAATTCTAATAAATAAGAACACATGCCCCAGAGCATCTAACCTAACTAGTTCAGAGCCAGCCCATCCTCATACAACCCAAAACTAGCCCACTCCGAACCTATCCAGCAACCACTCCAGCAACGACTCCATCAGAAACATCAAATTAACACTAGAAATAACAACGGATGCAGAGTGCAAGGAGAAAACGACACATTGCACCACACACCCACAATCATGAAAGGATCAAAGTGGAAGACGACTGTATTTAATGGGATAATAACGGTCATGGTAGAGAGGGGATCGATGGAGATAGCAAGAATGCATGTAACGAGAGTGGTCGAGCAGCCTTCGTGTACAAAATTACCGCCCCTGGCAAGGAGTATGAAAGGGAGTTCTGCATAATAAAGGAAAAACTTAAGAACATCAAGAAGGGAAAAAAGAAGGCAGTAGACCCAAAGAATGAGCTGAAGGAACCTCCCTTCACACGGTAGAAACTCAGAGCACCCTCCTCCGTGAGTTTTGGTTGCCTAGATTAGAGAAATGTAGACTTTCTTCATTTTATATCTCATGCTATATCTACATCAGTGTAATTTGATAGCATTGACTTACCACCTAAAATCATATTCTCATCTTGGAATATCCCTGAAATACTTTAAAATTCACTTGGTTGTCTCCAATGTTCTTTACATTTCGTAATGAATCTACTAACTATACCAACTGCATATGATAGATTTGGTTTTGTGCATATCATGGCATATATCAAACGTTCGGTTGTTAAAAGCATAATGAACCTTTCTTATATTTCTCTCTCTTTCTCACTTCAAGTATAGTATTTGGAACTAAGCTTGGAATACCCTGCACGGGGAGTACTAACCGGTTTTGCTTTATCCATACCAAAACCATTTAGCACTTTCTTGATGTTATTTTCTTACAAGCATAGCCTATTTTTTCTTTCTTGTCATGAGAGATACACATGCCCAAAATTTATTTTGCCGGTGCAAGTCCTTCATGGAGAATAACGTGCTTAATTTATTTTTTAAGCTGTCAATCTTAGATATACATCTTCCCACAACTAATATATCATCAACATAAAGCAATGGTATAATGAAATCATCCCCATACCTTTTGATGAATACACTATGATCCGAATTTAACCTTGTATCTATGATCTAACATGAAAGAATCAAATTTCTTGTACCATGGTCAAGAAGCATGTTTAGATTTTTAACTATCTTAGCCTAAAAATAAACCAAATCGTTTAGATTAAATACAATGTTTGTGGTGTTACATCAAAAGAAAAAAATCCAAAAAAGAAAAAAACATGAGGATTGGAAAATGAATTTTCTCAAATTTATTCATCACCTACTAAATCAAAACACACAAATCTAACAAAAAACTAACAAATTCTCATCAAAATCTATTAACACAAGGATACAAGACCCTTTATTTATACTAAATCAAATACTCCTAAACTAAATTGAACTGATATCTATACTTATAGTCCATATTAGACTCCTAAATAACATAGAACACATATAAAAGAAAAAAAACATAAAAATCACAACTCAATTAAGATTCAAATTAGATTTTGAGTCAAAACCTACAATTTCTATCGTCTCAAAATTACAATCATTTACATCCATGGACAACCGATGTCTTTCATGCCAAAACCTTAATACCATAAATAGCTCCACCTTAAGAAAAAAAATCTACACCTTATACAAAATTCCCATCATCCGATTGACTCGAGTCTATTTCGGTATTTTGGAAGCCATCACACCCACTTTTAATGCTTTATGGTTACCGGCTTCTTGAAGGCATCATTATCATCTCCCCTTACTTTGTAATCAACCAGCACATCGATGTTAACTTGCTTACTTTATGGTGTGGTAACTCGATCAAATCGGAAGTACACATAGTAATTAAGATCAATAAAAAACCAAAAACCTTATAAAATCTTTAGCAACTTGTAGTAATTCTAATTTCTTCTTCTTTTCTTCTTCTGATACCTTTCTCGGTCACTGACTCAAACCGTCTCCTTCTCGAAAGTCTGAAGATGAATCTATCACCTCGACTTTGATACAAATTTGGTATAATAAAAGCAAAAAAGCAAAAACGAAAACAAACACATGAATTAGAAAATGATTTTTCTTCAGTTTTATTCGTCACATAGTAACATCAAAATACATAAATCTTACAAAATATTCTTTAAAACACACCAAGAAACCGTTACAACATCTCACAAAAATCTATTGATGTATTAGATTTAGGACTCCTTACTTATACTAATCCAAAGATTCCTAAACCAAATTAAACTACTACCTATAATTATAATCCAAATTAGACTATTAAATAACACAATAATTACATAAAAATAAAAAACATTAAAAATGCAACACAATTAAGACTCGAATAAGATTTTGAGTCAAATTCTAATAGGTTGATTAAGGTAGTTAGCATGAGACGATGGCTAGTGATGGCTGGTGGCGGCTGGTGAAGTGTTTACTAGCATATACTTATTATTGAGTCTAATGATCTATGATATCATATTTGATAATAACAAATCTATATGAATATTTCGGATATGTTTATTTAAGTGTGTAGGTGAAATTGATCATGTGATGATTGCTGAAAATTAAATTTTAGCAAATTCAACAAATTCAATCAAGCATGTATCATACAAATCTGATTTCAAAAATTAACATTTTCAACTTTGATGAGAGTGAAAAACTTGCTACAAAGGAATTTTTATTTTTAATTTTTTGATATTTTCTGAAATTTTTCTTCAAAATACGAATTGTATGCTAATGAATATGTGAAACCAGTAGAAAACTTATATTTTTTTGAGAAAAATTATTTATTTTTGAACAAAAAGGTTAAGAAAATATATGTCTAATTATTACGTTTTTATAATTATTTAATTTTTATTTATTTTGCTTTTAATTTTAAAATAAAAACAACCTTAAATAAGAAAATAAAAATGAAATGAAATGAAAAATTGCATTGTAGCTATAGTACCCAATGATTAGGATTTGTGTCTACTCATAAGTTTTGACAAACAAATTTTCTTTCATTAAAATGGGGTCCACAAAATTTAATAGCATAATGAATTTAAGAGCTCAAATGTTAGAAATTCTTGATGTGAACCCATGAGTAGTTTTGGTCTCTTCTGCTGATAGTTTCGTATGTTGATTCATGGATCAGCTCATTTACACTAGCAGTCAAAATGGTTTCGATGAATTTGACAAAAAATTTCAGACCTTTTATGGCTTGAAAGCAACATCTTCTCAATTCTCGACTATAGTTAGATCTTTGCATATAGTTTTAAAACACAGAAGATCTGAGAAAACACGTAGCATAATTTCAAGGAAAATTAATTTTGTGAGAAAAGTGATCACACAACACTTTGTTTTTTTCTATAATTACCCAGCTCCATTTCATCCATGTGATCATATCCAAAACTCTGAACAAAAAAGAGATAAGTGGATAAGTAAAAGAATGAAAAATACCAAATTTTAAGATGCTTTCCTTTAGCGATGCACATCATTATATTAGTCTCGTAGCATGCTACGAGATTTGGTTCTCTAACAAAATTTGAGATTGTTTCTGTGATGAATGTAAAATTACAGTATTCTGTATTTTGTAAATTTTTTATATCGCTGAACAAAACTAAAAAGGTAGTATTTCTTTGAAATAATGAAAATTGCTTAGAGTTGTCATATAAAAATTTGTCTTATTTATGGCTTGTTTGATTTGTTATTCACGTAAACCATGAAAACATTACTTTTCCTAACAAGTAGTTTCAGAGCTGATATTGTTTGGTAGCAAAATAAAGCAAATATGGAGTTGACTATCATATTTAGTGGTGTGATGAAGACAAGAATGGAAAAAAGGATGGCTCATGCAGCGATGTGGAGCTGTGGTGATAGGGCTCGTAGGATGGTGTTGCACGAGTGGTGTGTGGTTGCATATAGCAAGTGATGTGTGAATGACAATGTGTCGATGGCATAACGTAATGCTAGAGGGCTGGTTACCGCAACACAAGATGATAGGTGAGGCCGCGCACGGTGATCTTGCTTGTCATTTGTCTTCCGCGTTGCGTATGGGCTCTATGCATCACCTACAATTGCTACCTTCAGACATGCATGACATGCTGCAGTAAGCACGTGGCATGCGTGTACGCAATGGTTGGCTCAAGGATTGCAGTGATGTTGCACATGCTAGCATGCGTAAAGGCCCATAAGGACTACATGCATGGTGACTTCAATAAATGGTTCTAGCAGGCGCATGATGATGAGTGGGAGCCAATAATAGCGGGTGATGTTGCCAATATCAAGGCTCATGATTATGCCCCAAGAGCGACTAAGCAACAAGACATGCAGAAGCAGAAACACACGCATAGGTAATAAGCATGCAGTGGTTACAAGGTTGTTAATAGGCATGCGACAAAGCATCAGGTCAGCACATGGGGGCATCATGATATTGAGTCACCACATATAGTTTTGATGTTGAACAAACATAGCATCTAATAAGTAGATATATAAGCAAATCAAGATGTACGCAAAGCATAAGTGAGTTCAACAAGTCACAAGGCTCAAAGTAATCAAGACAAAGAGCTCGAAGGGTCAAGATTGCATCAAAAAGTACAAATGTAATATTTTTATGATGTAATTTATATTTATGTCTTGATTAAAAAATTAAGGCCTTGGTTGAAGTTCACACATTTAGGAATTTCGTAAAATCTTTTACAATGTGTAGAAAAAATTTCAAAATATTTTCTAAGTGTTTATATGTCAAAAATCACCTTTTCAGGCCAACTAGTCGACTAGTCTGACACCGAGTTGACTAGGTCTGACACTGATTATTTGACCAGCAAATATGTCACACAAGTCAACCAATGTAATGAGCTAGTCGATTAGTCAATGAACTATAGTTGACTAGCACATGTACTGTGGTTGAACAGAGAGCAAATCTGTCATGTGACATTTTTGGACTAGTCGACCAGAGTACATTTGGTAGTCAACCAGTTATGAACTAGTCGACTAGTCAATGTACACTAGTCGACTAGTAAATAACCATTGGCCTATAATGGTCGAATTTTTACTATCCAATTTTGACCGTTTGAGGGTATTTTGATAATCTATTTTGACCGAATTTCTCCTATAAATATAAGGTTGGTCAGAATTTATTACCATGGTTTTATGATCAATATTTTGCAAAAAAGGTTTTGGCCTCCAAAATATTGAAGAAAACATCTCTCTTTGCCTTTGATTTATATTTTCCCAATATTTTGGCCAAATTCTTGATCTCCCCAAGCCACTAATTCTATTTTTTGAGATCTTCCTCAATAGACTCATCACATACACAAGAGCTTCAACTTAGGCTATAAGTAATTTGTATCAATGAAAGCACTGTAAGTTTTTCCCATTTGATTTTGTGAGAGGGAAAATCCTCTTGTAGGAAGATGTGTTGAAAATTGTTGTTGGCAAGGTGGTTTTCTATAAGTCCTTTTGTAGGGAGGCAATGGAAAGTCCTCTTAGTTGGAGAGGTAAATGTACTATTTGTTGAAATAGTGGATGCTGGATGCAGGTCAGGGTTTTGACTGAACCAGTGTAATTGATTTGTGTTTACACTTGTTCTTTCTGTGACTTGTCTCTTGCATACTTTATCTTTCATTGTTAATCTATGTATTTGCAAGTAAGTTTGTTGATAAAGAGCTTAACTTGGTAACTCAAGTTAAAATCTTTGGAGAATTTTAGAGTATTATTTTAATTTGCAAAATCAATATTCATCCACATCTAGTATTTTCTCATTATCATCTGAGGATCCAATGCTTGCCTCAAAATATTGCAACTCCCAAGCGCAGGAGGTCAAGAAGTAATAAAATCTGGTGAGTCCGGAGTCGTATTCTACCGGGACAATTTGTTCTAAAATTATGCAAGTTTAATCAATTACGGACGGGTAATGGTTAGAAGAGATCTGTCTCAAGCTACAATTGGGTGGTAGGATAGGTAATGTGGCAGGTGATCTAGAGTTCACTAACGTTGTTTCGCCTATTGGGAAAAGAGACAGGAGAATTTGTATGTACTATGGGGTCATCTAGGGTTTTGCTAATTATGATTCCCAGTCACTCGTGCATCCTTTCGGAGTGTGCACGATGAATGCTATAACTCAATAGTGAACCTTATGAGCTTGCACCACCGGAAGATGCCCTTATGGGGGGGTTAAACCAACATATACTCAATTGCAATTTCCATTTGGGCTTGCGCAATCGGAAGATGAATCAATTAAATCGATATGGGTTGCATTGAGTGATTTGTCGTGTCATTAATCTCATGGCATTAAAATAAATCAAGGAGCGCCTCTAGGCATAATCCCCTTGGATCATAGTCCCTTCGGGATCATCAAGCATAGTAGAGATTAATGACATAATCAATTTGAGCATTTAATTTTGTGCAAGAGACATAGAAATCAAAATATCACACGAGCCCTAAAATTACCCATAGCACACATAAAGAGAGATTTAATTCATCATAGCATGAAAGGAAACATTTTTATAGAAAAACATCATCCCAATCATCTTTACAATGCAATAAATCAAAATACAAAAGAAGATGAAAGAAATACAAAAGAGGATGAAAGATAGATCAAATCTGTGATCCTTTGAGAAGAAGAAGAAATCCATATATCCTCTCTTGAGTTCTTGCAAACCCTAGCTCCAATGTGTTCTCCTTCGTTTTTTTCATCAAAAGATAAAGAAAATAAAGCCATAAGCTCCCTATTTATATTGCTCTAAACATTATTAAATCTCCACCATTGATTGCACGAATCGACGGCTCAAAGCACTTAGGTTCGGCTGAAATTGCCCTAGAAATCGCCAGGAAGACGACCGTCAAACGCCTGGAGAAGGATCTCCAAACAGCTGATGCGCTGAGCTGGCGTGCTTTAAGTTGAGCTGCCCAGGCGTTTGGTGAAGGCCATCTAGACGTTTGGTTACTTGGCGATTCAGTTGGACAGATGAGCATTCAGAAGTCTGATGTGGAGCGCCCAGACGTCTGGCGCATCTGAATATCTGCCACATAGTAATCCAAATGCCTGGCTCCTCTTCTTCAGATGTCTGTCTCATGGCACTGTAGTTGCTTCTTCTTAGCTCTCTGTTTTTTTGTCAAATTGGGGTCCACTTAACAACTGTCTGCCTTGGGGGGATCAAACATCTGGATTGGAGTATCCAGACGTCTGATGTTCATTTGTCAGACCTCTGATCTTGCATTGTGATGTCTTCTTTCAAGAGTTGTAGAGGGTGTTCCCGAACTCCGAAAAATCTGCCAAAATAGTTGTTGGAATTGTAAGAGAACCATCTTCACTATAAAAATATGAGAAGACATAAATAAGCCATAAAAATAATGTTGTGTGCATAAATAAGTGATAAGCTCCAATTTCTCATGATGTTTCAAATATGCACATATCGGAGCTATATTGGATATTAAATATGCACCAAATGCCAATGAAATAGGAAGATAAATATGCAATATTCATGTGCATTCATCCACCGCATGGTATCAGAGCAAGGTTGAAAGATGACAAAAACAGACAATAAGTTTCCTGAAAGCCAATCCACTGCTCATCCACAGTTCCTTACCGAATCCAACTACGAGAGTTGGAAAAATAGAATCAAGATGTATTTCATGTCAATATCCTATATGATCTATGAAAGATGGTAGAGTTACCCCATAAAGAACCTGTAAAGCCGAAAGAATCATGGACTGAGAAGGAGAATGACAAGATTGCACTAAATGCTAAAGAAATTTCAACACTTTATTGTGCAATCGACTCAATGGAGTATAACCGTATCTCCATGGCTATCTTTGCACATCAAATATGGAACATGCTTGAGATAAACCATGAAGGTGATACTAAAGTTAAATATACTAAATCTTCTATTTATACCTACAGGTATAAGCGCTTCATGATAGAAGAAGGTGAATTCATAACGGAGATGTATACATGGTTCACCGAGATCATTAACCTGCTTGTGGGCTAGGAAAGAAATACTCATAAAAAGAGCACGTGAGTAAGATCATCCGTTCTCCAACACATGAATGGGAGAGGAAGTCTAATGCCATAGAAGAAGAGAATGATCTTTCCAAGTTCACCTTAAAAGATCTCATCGACAACATCAGGAAATATGAGCTCCAGATAAAAGAGATGAAGGACAAAGCCACAAGAAGAAAGCTCTTGCTTTCAAAGCCACATCCGAGTCAAACATTTCAGAAAATGAATTTGAGGAGCAACTTGCACTCATAACAGGTTTTAAAAATGACAGTGAAGTAAACTTAAACTGAGAAAACAAAAATTATCTGATAAATCTACTATTTGTTATGAATGCAATAAGCCAGGTCACATAAAGAATGAATGTTCTTTGAAAAACTAAAGGGAAATGAAATTTTATTAAGGTTAAGAAGCCAAAGAAGAAGCCTTTGGCATCTTGGGATCAAGACTGCAATGAGCCAACCGATGACTCCTCATCTGAAGAGGAAGAAGAAAGCACAGAGGGCATACACATGTTTCATGGCACTCGAAAGCAAAATATACTTTAACTCAGATTCTAGTGATAATGATAGTAATGATAATGAGCGTGACTGGGAGGAAGAATTTCACAAATCATGTGTAATATGAGAATAATTTAAGAGAACTTTTAACTCTTAAGAAGAAGCATAAAAATTGTTCTAACATTGATAATAATGAAAAGTTAACTAAATTAGAGAATGAGAATGAAGAATTTAAAGAAGGAACTGTTAGGTTAAGAAATCAAACTATATTTGAAGATTTAGTTAACATTAATAATGATTTAGAGAGAAAATGCATAACCCTTTATGTAGAAAACTTTAAGTTAAAAAGATGAGAACACACTTAAAATGATTGTAAAAACATAAATATTAAAATTAGTTATGAAGAATTATATAAGAATGTTGAAAATTTTAACAATGGTAAAGAAAGCTTAAACAACTTGTTAAAACCCCAACAACCTAATAATAACAAATTTGGCATAGGTTATAACAAGAATAAAATTTGTAATCAAGTTCAACATAAATCTAGGCAAAAACTATGCTTATCTATATGAAAATTATCCCAAGGAAACCACTACTAAAAATCCAAACCAATTTGAGAGTAATGATTTAATAAAAGCTTGGATACTTAAAAATGGATCAATTAAAATGAAAAACAATTATGCTAAAAATTTCATGAATAATATCCACGTGTCTAAACACTATAAAGTATGTAAATAATAGAGACTTAAAACCAAATTGAATTTGGTTTCCTATTGATTGATATAATATCCATGGAAACTACTAAGGTACCTCAACCCTAAAGCTAACCCCTTTGGTACCTTAGATAAGAAGAGATAAATAATAAAAATTGACTCATAACAAGTATCACACATAAAAGTTGTGAAAATTTTCTTATTTTGCATTCTGTGCATGTCTATTCGACTAGGACGTACACAATAGTCGAATAGTTCAGATATTATGTTAGAACTGCCTCAATTTATAGGAATTAGTCGACCAGAGTTATGTTGCTAGTCAACTACTCGCTAACTAGTCGACCAACTACAAAACTCTAGTCGACTAGGGATCATACTTTCTAACAGATTCTAAAAATTTAAAAAATTTCCCTGTTTTATCAGTTTCATTATGTTTCAGATATCCATGCTTACTGTTCTATCTTGTCGATATCCGCATAAGAATTAAATAGAATATATTTAGAATATATTTTTGACAGTTTTTTGATAAAATTAAACTTAAATAATTTGATAGTCTCTGATACGATTAGTGAAATAAAATTAAATAATTTTATCCCTAAACCAACTCCATGGACACAAAAGAATGGGGTACCAAAAATTTCATGTTTATTTTCAGGTATTCATTCAAGAAAAGAGTGCATGATTTCAGGGGAGGCATAAAATTGATATACAATCGTGTGAGGGAGCTCAATAACTTTTGAAAGTATGTTTATAAGTATGTATTATTTAATATGTGATATCTCCTCATCTGTTGTAACATATATTTATGATAACTTGTGGCAGCATGCATCTCTCTCATTACACATTGACAGAATTCTTGGTATCATCATGCGTGGATATTGAATCACCTACACAATAAGCACACCTTTTTACTCTTGTCAGTTTGCTTATATTTAGGCGGAGAGTTATGCAATGGGAGAGATATTTTTAGTGAATTTTATATTAAATGGGGGCCAAGAGATTAAGTGGGAGAACGATTATTTGATTAACAAAAATGGAGGAATTTCTCATCCTTTTTAATGTTGTCAAAAGAAAAAGGAGGACTGGATGCCATGCATAATAATATGTTTTGCAACACTATGATATCTAGATATTTATTGCAATCATGATGTGTTAAATATTCATCATATTATTCATATTATTATGCATTCATGTTTGTCATCATCAAAAAGTGGAGAGAATGTTAGGATATTGAGTCATCCAATGTAATTTTGATGATGAGCAAACATGACATCTAATAAGCTATGAGTACATGTATATAAGCAAATCAAGATACATTCTTAGCATTAGTGAGTCCAACGAGATAAAAGGCTCAAAGGAATCAAGACAAAGAGCTCGAAGGATCAAGATTGCATCAAAAAGCACAACTGTAATATTTATGCAATGTAATTTTTATTTATGTCTTCATTAGAATGTTAAGACCTTAGTTAAAGCTAACAAGCACTTAGGAATTTATTAAAATATTTTAAAATATGTGAAACAAATTTAAAATATTTTCTAAGTGTTTATAAATCAAAAATCACTTTTTCAGGCCAACTAGTCGATCAGTCTGACATCCAATCTGCTAGGTCTGACACTGATTTCTTTGGCTAGCAAATATGTCACACTAGTCGACCAATGTAGATGAGCTAGTCGACTAGTTAATGAACTATAGTCGACTAGCACATGTACGTGGTCAACTATAAAATACGGAGAGCAAATCTGGTATGTGACATATTTGTACTGGTCGACCAGAGTATATTTGGTAGAGCTAGTCGACTAGTCAATGAATTATAGCCGAGTAGCATATGTACGTGGTCGACAAGAAAATACAGAGAGCAAATCTGCCATTTGACATGTTTGTACTAGTCGACCATATTATATTTGGTAGATGTCCAGTCATGGACAAGTCGACTAGTCAGTGTGCACTAGTCGACTAGTAACTAGCCATTGGCATGTAATAATCGAATTTTTATCAGCCGTTTTCTATCATTTGAGGGGTATTTTGGTAATTTGTTTTGACCTGAATTTTCTCCTATAAATAGTGGGTTAGTCAGAATTTATTACCATGGCTTTATAATCAATATTTTGCAAAAAAAAAGAATTTTTACTCCAAAATGTTTAAGAAACCCCCTTTCTCTTGGTCTTTAATCTAAAGTTTTCCCATCTTTCTTTGACAAAATTCTTGATCTTCCTAAGCCACAAATTCTATCTTTTGATATCAAGATTTTCCCTATAGCCTCATCACGTACACAAGAGTTTTAACTTAAGCTATATGTAATTTGTATCAATGAAAGCACTGTAAGTTTTCTCACTTAGTGTTGTGAGGAAAAATCCTTTTGTAGGGAGGTAGGTTGAAAATCATTGTTGTTGGCAAGATGGTTTTGTATAAGTCCTCTAAAGAGATGCAAGGAAAAGTTCTCTTGGTTGGAGAGGCAAGTGTACTATTTGTTGAAATAGTGGATGCTGTTGAGATATTGAGTCTTGATGAGTGGATATTTCATATGCTTTTAGTGGGGTTTATTCAAATACTGTATCACACAAACCCATATTTTGTACGACACTCCATCATATTTCTGTTCCATTTCACTCTTTAGGTGTTTGTGTACGTTTCAGGTTTAAATCCAGCTAAAAAGATCTAAATGGAGTCAATGCGTGAAGAGGCAAGGCGAGGCGAAGCAACGAAGTCAACGCGACGGAGATTTGGTGATTTTCAGCCCCTACGCGGCCGTGTGTGGTGAAAGCCCCTACGCGACCGTGTGTTTCACCACACACGGCCGCATGGAAGCACACAACCGAGACACTTTATGAAGGGATGAACCCAGAATGATGCAGTCGCGTGAGTTAACCCACGCGATCGCATCGCTATAAAGCCATAAGAGGGGCTGGAAATGGGCGTCACGCGGTCGAGTACCCCATGCGACGCGACCGCGTCAAATGGCACAACATGAATCCCCAAACGGCCTTGTCACCCGACCGTTTGGGTGGTCTTAATGAAAAAGCTGAACAGATCGATGCGGTCGCATGCGAATCCACGTGATCGCGTCACCAACGAAGAAAAATAAAGACAGAAGGCTTATCTGGGGCACTGTAGCCATGGGGTCGCATGGAAATTCCATGCGGTTTTCCACGTGACCGCATCGATCTCCATCTCCCGAAGGGTTTTCGAAGCTTTCTTTGGAGCAGATCGACGCGGTCGTATCGTGTCGGCTTCTGCCCGACCCACTAGGGGGTTTTGGGTGTTTGGAGCAACGATCTAGGAGCTTGGTTTGATGATGACAAACGTGTCGTTATATCTGACGTGTGTGCTTAGTGTGTTTCAGGATTGACGAAACGATACATCCTTCACTATTTGAAAAATTGCTATTCGTATAGCCATTTGGGTGAGTGAGGGAGCTTTGGACTAAGCAAAGTGGACTTAGTCCAAGTTGAGATAAGGAGGACTTGGTCCAAAGAGACAAAGATATGGAACCAAATTTGAACTACAAATGGATTTGATCCGATCATTTAGCTAGACTTGCAACAAAATTCCTATTTAAACCATTTTTAGTTGCAAACAAATCCTCACCATATCCCTATTTCAATTCATATCCTTATTCCTAGTTGGATACAAATTTCATGCTCCATGATTTAAGGGATTCTCTCCTAGCCCTAGTATTATCCCTAGCCGCACAAACAAAAACCCTAGGACCAACTATATAAATCCCATCATCTGTTGAAGCAAAAAGCTCACGACAATCTTAAAAATAAAATAGGCACGGCTATACAAATTTTTCCAAGGGTGTGCGCCTTAGCCTACAAAAATTAAAAGGAGCCTCAGCCTTTTGTTTCCCCATCACAAGGAGAATTCTTCAAAGGCAAACCCCTTTACGTCTTCAGCAATAGATCCTCCCCAAGAGCTCACAAGCCTCATCACCATCAAGAAAGAGCCCGAGATATTAATCCTCAACCCAACTCCCTGTCTTTCATCAAGCTCAAGCACTCGGAGACCACCACTGCACGCATCGAAGTCCAAGCGCCGAGAAGCTGCCGTCACCGTGCCTTGAAGAAGAAGACCGTCGAAGATTCAGCGCTGCATGCCCCAACGACACCGGAGGATCACCTTCGATTCACTGCAACCCTCGCTGCACGAAGACGTCCTCGCCATCGCTGTATCGCCGTAGACGCCGGTCGTCGTCTGAATATCCTAAGGGGAGAACAGAGAAGCCCCGTCGCCGCCGCCTACAGTCGAGGAGGTCACGAAGTTCGTCGCCGCCGTCGTTGTGCCTTCATCGTCGTCACCAAAGTTGCCATCGAGTTCGCGATCGAAGATCACCGCTGGGTGAGATCGGACGACGAAGGAGTCGTCGTCATCAGACAAAAGCTCACCGTCGCTGAAGACGTCATCACCGGAGCCGCCACGAGAGCCCGCCGTTGCTGCAGCCGATCGAGGACTGCGTTGCCGACGTCGGAGAAGCGAGATCCACCGCTGCACGTCGAGGTGAAGCTCGCCGCCCCCGTTGATGTGCATTCATGATGTCGTCGCTGCGCTGGGAAGACATCGCCGACCAGAGATCGTCTCTGCACCGAACGAGATAACGCCGCCTCGAAGTTGAAGTCGCCGTGGAGTACTCGACCATCCATCCGCTCATCGGAGTCTGCCGTCGATCCTCCGCCACCGACGAAAAACAAATTCGCATGCATGCCCTAGACGAAGAAGAGGAGGAGCTGATCGATTGCGAGAACCAACGGCGGATTAAGCGTGATCGTGAGTACATCGAACGGCGCAGATCGCATCCCTCTGTTGACGTGTGCTTTCCTTGGGAGAAAACGAAGAGAAGGGAGATCGATGTGCTGACGTGGCACAGATATTAAAGGAATTCGCTCTGCGCACAGGCCCCGTGATTATTAAGTGCCGAATTAATTTGCTCTGCACACAGACCGCTTATTTAAAGGGAGCTGCTCTGCGCACAGACCGCCCTATTGAAAGGATTTGAACTG
Organism: Scilla litardierei; assembly: GCA_030789695.1. Lineage (NCBI taxonomy): Eukaryota > Viridiplantae > Streptophyta > Magnoliopsida > Asparagales > Asparagaceae > Scilla > Scilla litardierei. The sequence goes on from CM061135.1 coordinate 75,567,698, forward strand.
AATTACTTTGTGCACAGACCAGTGCATAACTTGACATCCAGAAGTTGGATTGAGACACCGTTTGCGTCAGATTAGAGCTGACGACGTGCTGATCGACAGAGACACCTACACGAACACAAACTGAGCATTTCTAAACCCTTAAACTCCTTTATTTGTGTCTTAGTGTACCGTTCTCTGTAGGGGAAACTTTTACCTGTTTTTGGTGACTATTTTGAGACTTGTCTAGTTGGGACTAGACAAGTGGGACCCAGCTAGTTTGGGACTAGCTGGTAGAAAGCTTTACTAGGATTGATAGTGAGAGGAAACACTGTGTGTGTGGTACTGAGAGCCTAGCGAGTGTAGAGACGTAGAGGGTGCTCTGAGCGTGCTCTAACTTGTGGCTTTGTACCTATTGCGCTATTCAATACTAGTTCTGCTTTGGGGGCTGGAGTAGGTCGTTGGGACGACCGAACCAGGGTAAATCTGATGTGTACTCTGTGTCTGCATTTTATTTACCATGTTGCTGCTATAACTGCATGTGCTTATTCGTGGGTTGCGCGAATTATTTTTAAAAGCCTATTCACCCCCCCCCTCTAGGCTAGGATCCAGATCCAATAAGTGGTATCAGAGCATGTTTAGTAGATCTAGCCTAGTGTGACCATGGACCACATTGATAGTGCTTTTGCTGAGGGTCAGCCTATTTCACGTCCACCTAGATTTAATGGAGTAGACTATGCTTATTGGAAAAATCGTATGAGAATCTACTTGATTTCTATTGATTATAAAGCTTGGAAAATTGTTGAAAAAGGCTATAAATCACCTGTTATTAAAATTGAAAACACTGAGATGCTTAAACCTGATGATAAATGGGATGATAATGATTGGAAGCTTTATTCTCTTAATGCTAAAGCTATGAATGCTCTCATTTGTGCATTAGATAAATCTGAATTCAATCGCATCTCACATTGTTTAACTGCGCAGGAAATATGGCATACTTTGGAGGTGACGCACGAGGGAACGTCACAGGTGAAGGAGTCTAGACTTGCACTTCTGAGCACGGAATACGAGGGATTTCGCATGCTACCATCAGAGACCATATCAGAAATGTTTGCGAGGTTCACCAACATTGTCTACAAGTCTAGTTCGCTCGGTAAGCCATATTCTAGCCTTGAGCAGGTGAGAAAGATATTAAGAGCACTGCCAAGCTCTTTCAGGCCTAAAGTCACTGCCATCCAAGAAGTGAAAGATCTGTCACAGATGAGGGTGGAGGACTTGATAGGTAACTTAATGTCCCACGAGCTTGAATTGCAAAATATTGATGAAAGGGAGAAACCTGAGGAAAAAGAAAAAGCTACCAAGCCACTTGCTCTGAAAGCTGACGAAAGTGAAGAAGATGATGATGACATAGCTCTAATGGTCAGAAATTTCAGAAAGTATGTCCAGACCAAGCAAGGAAGAACAGAAATGGCACCCAGGTTTAATCGCTCTAACTTTTTTCAGTCTTCTAAGCAAAATTATAATCAGAATACTACTAATAGAATGACTTGTTTTAAATGCAAGAAAAGAGGACATCGAATGAGGGATTGCCCACATGAGACAGCTCAGGTAGCTAAAGAAAAGGGAAAATCCAAGGTGCTAACTTGGGATACGGATAGCGAAGCTGAGAGTGAGGAGGAGGAACACGAAGCCCACTCATGCATGACATTGATGGGAATACACGATGAGGTAATTTCTGGTAGTAAAACTGAACTCCTTACTCTTTGTAAAGAAATGCAAGATAAAATAGTACAGCTTGAATCCACTATAGATGATTATCAAAATGAGAACTTTGAAATGCAACAATCTGAATATGAAATGTCTAAAGAGATTGAAAAACTCAAAATTGATATTGTTGCTCGTGACTCTACTATTGACACTTTGAAAAAGGAAAAGTCCAGTTTTAATGATGAAGCACATTGTCTCTCTTGCCCTTCCTTGATAAATAATATTAGCATGCTTAAACTTGATTTGATTAAGCTCGAAACTGAAAAAGATTATGTGATTAGAGAGCTTAATGATAAATTTTGCACGTTGGATAATGATTTTAAAAGAAAAATGATTGAATTTGAAAAGAAGGAAGAGGAAAACAAGAGAGCTTTTATAAGTAAATGCACATTGCTTGTGGAAGAAAATAAATTGTTGAAATCCAAAGTCTCTAATCTTGAATTGGCCATTAAGAAATTCTTTATAGGAAAACAATCGTTGGATACTATTTTAGAGAATCAATTATATGGCAATAATAGAAGAGGACTTGGATTCGGTTTGAAAAACGTTGAAAAATCAAAATTCAAGAAATTCCACAATGCACCCTCTATTGCAAAGAACACATATGCAAAGTGCTTTACTTGTGATAGTGTAGGCCACACTTCATATTATTGTAAATTTAGAAACACAAATATCAAGTTTAAACAAGTGTGGGTTCCTAAAACAATGTTGGCTAACACTAGTGGACCTTGTTGGATTCCAAGGTCACACTTAACACCTTTCATGTAGGTGTGATGGAGTTTTGGCGAGGAGCGTTAAGTTCAATGTCTCATTCTTTTAGCTCCTTCGTCAAATAGCGACGAGAAGGTATAATTTTTATCCCTCTTTGCATTTCATTGCATACCTTCATAGATTTTTTGTGTGCTTGTTTTTATTTTGATTTGTGTGCTTGCATGCATGCTTTTTTAAATGTTTTTATTTATGAAAAAAAATTAAAAAAAACCAAAAATAAAAAAAATTGTGCTTATTAATTATCCTCTTATGAATCTCTTAAGTGGTATTGTATGAATGATCAATCTATCCATTGTAGAAGTCAATTCATTATTGTTGTAGCTACATGAACATGATGTTATTCTTTTTAGTAGCCATGCCTTGTCTCATAAGTTTTAAACTTGACTTCTACACCTACATTTGCACTTTCACGATATTTGACCTTTTAGTACTTTTGGAGATTCTTTTGAAGAATAATGGAAAGTGAATGTAGGAATGATTAATTTCTGAAATTTTCTAAGGGATATGAAGTGTTATAGCCATGAATAAAAATTGAGCACAAAAGAATTGCAAATGAAAAAAAAATATGAAAATTGCTCCGTATGAAAAATGGATACACTTCATGGCTAATACACAACCCACGAGTATCCAACTTGTGCTACATGGGTAATCATTAGCGTTGGTGTATATAACTCGTCAAGCAATGCCACCCCACATTTAAAAGTCCTTTTAGGCCATGTTTTGGGGTTCGGTAACTTGAACTCATCTTTGATGAGGTGGGAAAAATCAATCCTAGTGATATTCATGAAAAATTGGAAAATGCGGATTGATTTGGTTGATTGTTCTAAAATTGAATCTCCCTTAGTACTTTATTGTTTATATCATAACACTTACACAAAGGTGGGAAGTCGTGTTATAAAATTCTATGAGCTTGAATTGTCTTTTTTTGGAAAACGCATGCAAATTGCACGCTACATTTAATAATGGTTTATTTTTGCATGGAATAGTGTTGTGACTTCATTAATCCACTTTTGGTGATTACAAAGGGGGAGAAAGAGAAAGATTTGTGTGTTGTCGGTATTATTTGTTGAATATTGGACTCCCCGGATTTGGTTTTGGATGATGAGCAAACATAAATAATTCATGAACTAACAATTTGTGAGCGCAGTATTGGAGATCGTCGCAAAAATCTCGAGAACATTCAAAGCGACATCTCAAGACTTCTCAAAGCACGTATTCATGCCTAAAGCTTCGTTGAAGCTCTCGCGCCGTTTTGGAAGTCATGAAGAATTAATCGAAGCCCTCGAAGACCATTCTTTATGGTTTTATTTATAGTCTTTTAGTTTCGATCTATAGAATGTTAAGCCTTGAGTATATCTTACGATTCTAACTTCATAACGCTCATATCGTAGCTCTAGGATCTTAGTACAAGTTCATTCTAACTTCCTCGAAGCGTCGCGCTTCGATTCGGACTTGTTTGTGCATGTTAGTTGGTACAAGAAGACGTACTGACCGACTAGATAGTGATCTAGTCGGTCAGCAACTCTTCTTGGACTGACTAGTTTGCTTCCTTAGTTTCTTGCACCTTACTGTTTACAGTTAGTCTGTCTACGTTGACTCACCGACCGACTAGTTTGTGAACTAGTCGGTCAGTGATGCTTCTTTGACCGACTAGTTGTGACTTACTGTTCATGCTAAATTTCTCCTAAGCTACTGTTTATCGTTAGTCGGTCTAAAGAACGTTTGGTGACCGACTAGTTGACAATCTAGTCGGTCAACTTTTGTTCTTGGACCGACTAAGTCAATTTGTATTCAGACTATTTCATTTTGCCTCTTAGTCGGTCTACGTTCACTGACTGACCGACTAGTTGTGAAACTAGTCGGTCAGAAAGTCTTCTTGGACCGACTAGATTTCTAGGTCTGAATTTCTATCTCTTCTCAGTTCCTCTCTTAGTCGGTCCATGTTTGACTGACCGACTAGTTGATGAACTAGTCGGTCAGTGGTTGTTCTTTGACCGACTAGTTTCCTCAGATTTCTATCCGTTGGAAATTGACCTAAGTTGTTTTTATGGGACCCTATAAATACGAACCTAGGTCATTTCTATCTAGGTTAGAGCTGCCATTAAGAGATTCATTGAGATAGAAAGAGATAGCTATTCTCACTCATTTCCAAAGCTCTCTTCCTCACAAGAAACTCATTCTCTCACATTCTAGATCTAGAATCCATCTTGAGAGAAGTTTGTTCTTGGTGAGCCCTTCAAGCTCTAGCTTGAATCAAGTCTCCAAATCTCTCCTAGGCACCTATTGCTGGTCATTTCCTTGGTGCTAGGTCTTGGTGACTTCATCTTCCTCAAATCCTTCCTTTCACCTATTTGGTAAGAAAAACTCAAGGTATAGGATTTTGTGATAAGTTTGTTTATTTCAATATAAACTCATTTATATTGCTTGTTGATTCTCTCGGTTGTGAGAGAAGGTTGTGATCCCGGGTTGTGGTATTCACTATTGCCATTGCATGTATGATTTGATCTTGTGAATGTTTTTCACAAGATATTCATAGTGGAAATCTTGGGTTAGGGTTTCTAACCTAAGTATCCGGAGGGGATCCGGGTGGTTGGGACGTAGGATCACCGGGAACAAGTCGGGGAGACTTGGGTGGATCCGAACCCATTAACATCTTTTGTTAGCATTGTTAATTTTGTTGTTGTCATTCAATTTAAGCTTCCGCAAATTGATTTGGTAGTTGTTTGCACCATAATTTGGAATTATACTCCTTGTTATTTTTAAAGTACTATTCACCCCCCTCTAGTACTTGTGCAGTAGCTTGTAGGGCATTACATTTGGTATCAGAGCCAGATACTTAGCTATGTCTGCCAACGACAACAAGACCGTGCGTCTACCTTCCAACTATGACACCTTCAGGAACCGAGAAGGAGCATCTTCGGTGATGGAAGGACATTCCTCTACGAGGCCTCCATTCTTCAATGGTACCAACTACGGGTACTGGAAATGCCGGATGGAAACCTTCCTCCGGAGTGCATCTTTATGGAGGACTACAATGAAGGAATACATCGAACCCGAAGAAGAAGACTTTGAGAAATGGACTACCGCGGAGATCGCCGCGGAGGTAAGCAATGCCAAGGCAATGAACGCCTTGCAATGCGCATTGGAGCCCGAGGACTTCAATAAGATATGCACATGTAAGAGTGCATATCAAATTTGGAACTCCCTCCTCATTCTTCATGAAGGGACGAGTAGGGTAAGTGACTCTAAACTCGTAGTCGTAAACAAAGATTACGAAATGTTTCATATGCAACAGGGCGAGAAGATGAAGGAATATTACGCTCGCTTCGTTGACATAATAAACGAGTTAGAGGCCCTCGGTAAATCCTACACCCAAAAGGAGAAGTGCTCAAAGCTTATCGAAGGACTTCCTTCTTCTTGGGAGAAACGTACCTTCGCCATCGAGGAAGGTAATGACATGAATAAGTATACCGTAGTTCAATTGATGGGTACTTTGATGTCATACGAGGTACGCAAAGATAGCAAGGTGAAGTTACAAGAAAAGATGAAGTCCTATTTGAACCAAGACGCGCCTAAGAAAAAGGCGATTGCATTCAAGGCGGCTTCATCCACCTCTACCGATGATGAGGACTCGGAAGAAGAAATGGACATGGAATCCATTGCACTCATGGCAAAGAAGTTCAATCGCTTCTTCCGAAAGGGTAACTTCAAACAAAAATCTAAATTTACTTCTACTAACGCCTCTCCACCTTTGTGCTTTAAATGCAATAAGCCAGGACACATCAAAGCGGATTGTCCTCAAAACAAGCAAAAGGAGAAGTGGAAGGCGCCGAAGTTCGACAAGTCAAAGAAGTACAAAAAGGGGTACAAAAAGGGACTTGTCGGAGCAACATTCACCGACTCCGAGGATTCCTCGAGCGGAGAGTCGGACGATGAGAAAGTGGAGCAAGCGCACATGTGCTTCATGGCAAGAGAGGATTATGATCAAGGATCTTCCTCCTCCGATGATAGCGACGACGAAGGCGATGAGGTAACTATGGATGATCTTAGGGATGCTAACTCTCATTTATGGTCTAAATACACTAAATTAGTAAATAGATATACTAAAGTAAAAGATGACCAAGCTAGCATTCAAACCTCGCCTAAGACTATCATCACCAACAACGACACCGTTGTTGAAGAGTTAAGAAATGCGATTGTCAATCTCAAATCTAAACTTGAACATGTTAGCATTGAAGATCCGGAAGAACATATGATAGCGGATTTGACTTCTCAAAACTCGACTTTGAGTATTGAGAATGAGAATCTTAAATCTCGTGTTTATGTGCTCACATCGCAAGTATCTACTTTGGATACTTCTATGCGTTCTCTCAAAGAGAAATATGAGAACACATTAGGCCGAATTAATAAATTCAATAAGGGTAAGGACCATTTGGATAAAATCCTAAGTGACTTACTTCCGGCCAATCACCACATTGGTTTGGGGTATACGATGGGATGTCCATCCAAAGCGGCCACTACTTTTGTTAGGCCAACTTCCGGTGACTCTACGAGTGGTAGCAAACACTCTATTGGTAGTTCATCTACCAATGGTGCTTCCACATCGTCCACACCCTCTTTTGGAAAGAAACCCACTTTGGGTGGACCTCCAAAGAAGGGGCATGCTTATATGTACACAAATACCATGCCACGTAGGAACACACGTCCTACTCCACCGTCTCACACATATGATGATTTCTATGCTACACGTTCACGGGCACGTGCACACCATGTGAGACACCCTCACGCACGTGTTCCCACACATGCATATGTTCACCCACCTCATCATATGAATAACTCTCGTCGTGCACCATTCCATCATGTTCCTTATGCCTATCCACAACATGCATCACGTAGAAATCAACGTCGCATGCATGCACCCAATAGGATGATGGCTCCCAAAATTTTCACTATTTGGAGCCCAAAGGACACAAGCATGGATGAAAAACAAGTATATATGAATGCTTATTTTTCGGATGTTGTGCATAGTAGAAATTATGTGGGGAAGTCAAAGTCCAATTGGACTTGGCTTCCAAAGGTCTAACCTTTGAGGACCCAATGACCTTGGGTACCATGATATGAAAGTTTCTATCTTTAGGTACTCAAGGAAAAGAAAAAGAAGAGGAGCAACAAATTTAAATTTAGCTCCAAAGGGAATTGGATACTCGATAGCGGGTGTTCAAAACACATGACGGGTGACGCTCAATTGCTCTCCGGAGTGGTTCCCATTGCAAATGGAAATCGCGTCGTATTTGGAGGCAACGAGAGCGGAACCATCGTCGGTGTTGGTAAATGATCAAGGTATTCCCAAGCGGCTTCATACCGTTCGCGACCATCCCCATGAGCAAGTCATTGGCAATATTCATGATAGTGTCAAGACGAGATCGCAAGTCCACCACTTCGCCAATTGTGCCTTTGCCTCATCGATAGAGCCAAAGAATATAATTGAAGCGTGCGAAGATAGTGCTTGGATCCTTGCCATGGAGGAGGAACTCATTCAATTCGAGAGGAATGATGTATGGGAGCTTGTTCCTTTGCCATCGAAGAACCACACCGTCATAGGGACAAAGTGGATCTTCAAGAACAAAACCGACGAAAATCAAGTCGTCGTCCGGAACAAAGCTCGGTTAGTTGCTCAAGGCTATCGTCAAGAGGAAGGTATCGATTTCGAAGAATCCTTCGCTCCGGTAGCTAGATTAGAATCAATTAGACTTTTATTGTCTTATGCATGCCATAAAAATTTTAAGTTATTTCAAATGGATGTTAAAAGTGCATTTTTAAACGGAGATGTTGTTGAGGAAGTTTACGTTTCTCAACCTCCGGGCTTCATAAATGAAAAATTTCCAAATCATGTTTTTAAACTAAAGAAAGCTCTTTATGGTTTGAGACAAGCTCCTCGAGCTTGGTATGATCGCCTAAAGAATTTTCTTTTGGATTTGAATTTTAAAATGGGCGAAGCCGATTCTACACTTTTTGTTAAGCATGCGAATAATGATATTTTATTAGTTCAAATTTATGTTGATGATATTATTTTCGGTGCTACTAACTTCACTCTTTGCGAAGAGTTTTCTAATGTTATGAAGGAACAATTTGAGATGAGCCACATGGGCTAACTCAAATATTTCTTAGGTCTCCAAATTCGCCAATTGAACGATGCAATCTTCATCCACCAAACGAAGTATACGGTGGAGTTGCTTAAGCGATTTGGAATGGAGAGTGCTTCCGGGAAAAAGACTCCAATGAGCACGACTACGCATCTTGACAAGGATACGGGCGGTAAAGATGTAGACATTCGTCTATATCGAGGTATGATAGGTAGTTTACTTTATCTTACCGCAAGTAGGCCCGATATTATGTTTGCCGTATGCATATGTGCTCGTTATCAGTCTCAACCTAAGGAGTCTCACTTAGTAGCGGTTAAACGTATTTTTCGCTATCTAAGTTACACTTTAGATTTTGGATTACTTTATCCGAAATCTAGCACATATGAGTTAGTCTCATATAGTGATGCCGATTATGCGGGATGCAAATCCGACAGGAAAAGTACTAGTGGCACTTGCCATTTTCTAGGAAATTCTCGTCTCTTGGTTTTCCAAGAAGCAAAATTCCGTATCACTTTCAACCACCGAGGCGGAATATATTTCCGCCGGTGCCGCTTGTGCCCAGGTTCTTTGGATGAGACACACACTGAAGGATTTTGGTATTCATTGTGATACTAGCCCTATCATGGTGGATAACCAAAGTGCTATTTGTCTTTCAAAGAATCCGGTGCACCATTCCCGATCAAAACACATAGATGTCCGACACCACTTTTTAGATGATCAGTTGCTAAAAAGGACATCATTTTAGTGTACGTTGAAACCCAAAAGCAAATCGCCGATATTTTCACGAAACCCCTAAAGGAGGACTCCTTTGTGCGGTTGCGTCGAGAATTGGGGATTATGGGTGAATCCGAGATATAGGATTCATATCTCATTCAATTATCTTGCATGCTATTATATTTCGCGATATTTCGTTCATGCTAGATTTATTGAATTTTTGGGATTTTATGTGATATGTTTGAATTTTTGCTCGAATTCTTATTTGAATGCCGTATTTAAGATTTCGACGTTTTATGGGGTAATTTAGATGACTAATGAGAGTGTTAAGATGTTTCATCCAAGTGGTTTGTGAAGAGAACTCATTTTTCAATTTTTGGACTCTTCTAGTCGGTTTCAGTTCATTAGCCAACCGACTAGATGCTCATCTAGTCGGTCAGCTAGTGAACTCAGACCGACTAGATCAAGCTTTAATCTAACTCTTATCTTTATCTTTCCTTAGTCGGTCACAGTACACTAACCGACCGACTAGATTGAAAACTAGTCGGTCAGTGTGTATACTGCGACCGACTAATTCTAGCCCTAGAAATTCCTGTTTGACTCTGTTTCGACTTAGTCGGTTCAAGCTCATTGACCGACCGATTAGATCGTAATCTAGTCGGTCAGTGCTTGAACTGTGACCGACTAAGTGGGTTAGGGCAAACAAGTCTTTTCGCATTCTCGACCAACTTAAAGAGCTTTTATCCGACTAAAATTTGTTTTAGTCGGTATTCATTTCATCTCCAGCCCGAAAAATCCTCTCCCCTTTCGAAACCCCTTCGACTTCCGATGTCTCTCCGGCCATCTTTCCGACCATCCCCGACGTCCGTCGCCGTCGACCCTCTCTCCTAGGTATAACCCCTCTCCTAGATCTCTTTTTCCTACTCTAGGGTTTGATTTAGATCTCTTCTAGCTTCTAGGGTTTCGAATTTCATCTAGGGCTTGATTATTTCGGATTTCCTTTCTTAGGGCTGTGTGCTTAGGGTTGTTCAATCTTCGTCGCTTGCTTGTTCTCGTCGTGCCACGATCATGGCAAAGACGAGGATCCCTATCACTTCATCTGGGGCTTCCCCAATGTCTGTAGAGCCTTCTAACCCTAGGAATCCATCTAAGCCCAAGCGTCGTGCTAAATCTACCCAAGCTTCTCCGTCTTCGCCTCCTCTGAAGAAGCAGAGGACGGCGACGGTCAAACCCCGAAAATCTAAGTCTAAAAAGCCCATACTCCACTCTCCCTCTACTCCTCCTGATTCCGATACTGAGTTTATCCCTGAGGATGAGTCTGGCCATAGGGAACCTACTCCTCCACTTCGTCCTAAGTCTCGCCAGCCTAAGGGAAAGGGCCCAATGCCAGCGGGTGGTGTTGACATATCGTTGTGTCGCGACGACCCTATGTGTCTAGAGGCCTACAACCGTATTGAACACTGCCCGATGCTATTGGAACACTATGTTCAGTTTTCAGATTTCCTTGACTTAGCTGATCTTCTCTCCTATAGTGGCCTATTGGATTATCTTCGCTATGACCCCAAGGCGAATCCTAGACCATATCCTCGCCTGGTCAAATTATTCTACGCCAATCGTGTCCGAGGCCTGTACGATGAGAGTCACTCCATCGAGACTACTGTCTTGGGAACTCCTATAGTTCTCACGGCAGAAATCTTGAGGGAGATACTTGGTTGTTCGTCGTCCGGTCTCCTTCCGTCGGATATTTCTGTTGATGATATCTCTTCCTTGGATCAGTCCGTTCTTTCTGATATCTTCCATGTGATCCCTCCTGCCCTCATTGGTGTTCCTTCGAAGTCGTTCAAACCTAATGCATGGGTGCTTAATCTCATTCTGAAGTCGTGCTTGCTTCCCAAGTACGGCTCATCTTCTCTGCCATCCCAGCCTTTTCTCAAGCTGATTTACGCTCTTTTCTTGGGTTGCGAGATTAATTGGGCTCGCGTTATACTCGATAAGATGGACTCTTTCGAGTGTATTCGCAAGACCAATAAATCTGCGCATATCCCTTACCCGTGTCTGTTGACCCTGGTTTTCCGTCATTTTCGTGTCCCTCTCCCTCCTGACGATGAGCGTCCTTTGGGTCCTCCTCTGAACGCGACGGCCGTTAAGAAATCTCTTGCGACGCTTCGTCACGTGCAGAGGTCGACCACATCTGCTTCCCAGGCCACTCCCTCAGCTGCTGCAGCCCCCACTCCTTCTGCTACATTAGATGATGTCGTACGCCTTCTTCGTCGGCACAAGTCGCGTTTGGCTCGTACCGAGGAGGTCCTCTGCCGTATGGCTCAGATGATGGGCATTGATCTTCCTCCTTCCGTTTCTGAGGCCGAGGAGATGGGCGATGAGGAGATTGACGATATTGTCACTTCCTTGGCTCGTGGCGATGAGGCCACAGCTGCTGCTGCTGCTACCACTTCTGCTCCTGGAGTTGGCACCACTTCCGGTGCTCCAGAGACTTCTGCACCAGTAGTTCAGACTTCTGAGGCTGCTGCTGCTCCTGCTGACGTGCCTGCTCCTGTCTTACCTGCTGTTGAGACCCCTGCTGTTGCGACCCCTGCCGTTGAGCCTACCGTCGATGTCTCCACACCTGCCCCGACGATCCCGTCTGTTGACACGCCTCTCCTCCCTGCAGAGCCTGAGTCCACTCCGTCGACTGGACCCACGGAGACTGCAGATCCAGCCACTTCCTCGTGATCGTCAGTTCCGAGGACTCTCCACTACTCTTTGGATGATATATCTTATTGAGAGTATTTTGGGTTAGGATGGAGTTTGAGGGTTGTTTTGATGTATTTTTGAGTTTTTTGGATGTCGGTGTTGGGTATTTTGATGTACTTTGGATGATGTTGTTGTACTTTTTGATGTTTATATAGATGATGTGTCGTACTTGATATGATGTACTTCTTGTATTCGATATCTTTTTGGATGTACTCATGATGTTTTCATATATATATACATCGTCGTTCTCTTTGTCTTAATTCGTCGTGCACATTTAATATTCGTTCAACGCTTATGAAATGTGATTTCGTCGCTCGACGCTTAAATGCTTGGTTAAATAGATTATATTCCTATATTTGTATAGAATTGTTTTCCATGCACAAATTTAACCAAGAATATTGAATATTGAAGAGTATGTTTCTTTATTCAAGAAATGAATAATAATTTGGTATTTTTGTTGATTTTAATTATCGCTTTTTGATAATGGACAATTTGGCACACCTTGATTTGATTTCACCACTTTTCCCTTGGTGTCAATTCGTTCCATCGTCTTTGTCTATGACTCCCGATGTTGGATTTTCCATTTCCTAGTTGTTGTCGTTGTATGCCCCCCATTTTTGGGATAATGCAAAAGGGGGAGAAATAATGATAATAAATAGGGCAAATGAAAATTTAACTCAATTTCCAAGAATCTAGTTTGATATGTTAGATTCAGGGGGAGTTAAGATATATATATAAGGATTTTCAAAATCCGATATTTCAAAAATCGATTCTCTTTATTTATCTTACTCGTCTGATTGATGCAATTCATATATATTCATTTTGGAATTAACGTGTCATCAATGCAGGGGGAGTAAGTATTTTACATTTGAATCATTATTTTTGATTATTATTTATGTTGGTTTGTCATCACCAAAAAGGGGGAGAATGTTGAATATTGGACTCCCCGGATTTGGTTTTGGATGATGAGCAAACATAAATAATTCATGAACTAACAATTTGTGAGCGCAGTATTGGAGATCGTCGCAAAAATCTCGAGAACATTCAAAGCGACATCTCAAGACTTCTCAAAGCACGTATTCATGCCTAAAGCTTCGTTGAAGCTCTCGCGCCGTTTTGGAAGTCATGAAGAATTAATCGAAGCTCTCGAAGACCATTCTTTAAGGTTTTATTTATAGTCTTTTAGCTTCGATCTATAGAATGTTAAGCCTTGAGTATATCTTACGATTCTAACTTCATAACGCTCATATCGTAGCTCTAGGATCTTAGTACAAGTTCATTCTAACTTCCTCGAAGCGTCGCGCTTCGATTCGGACTTGTTTGTGCATGTTAGTTGGTACAAGAAGACGTACTGACCGACTAGATGGTGATCTAGTCGGTCAGCAACTCTTCTTGGACCGACTAGTTTGCTTCCTTAGTTTCTTGCACCTTACTGTTTACAGTTAGTCGGTCTACGTTGACTCACCGACCGACTAGTTTGTGAACTAGTCGGTCAGTGATGCTTCTTTGACCGACTAGTTATGACTTACTGTTCATGCTAAATTTCTCCTAAGCTACTGTTTATCGTTAGTCGGTCTAAGAAAGTTTGGTGACCGACTAGTTGACAATCTAGTCGGTCAACTTTTGTTCTTGGACCGACTAAGTCAATTTGTATTCAGACTATTTCATTTTGCCTCTTAGTCGGTCTACGTTCACTGACTGACCGACTAGTTGTGAAACTAGTCGGTCAGAAAGTCTTCTTGGACCGACTAGATTTCTAGGTCTGAATTTCTATCTCTTCTCAGTTTCTCTCTTAGTCGGTCCATGTTGTTTGACTGACCGACTAGTTGATGAACTAGTCGGTCAGTGGTTGTTCTTTGACCGACTAGTTTCCTCAGATTTCTATCCGTTGGAAATTGACCTAAGTTGTTTTTATGGGACCATATAAATACGAACCTAGGTCATTTCTATCTAGGTTAGAGCTGCCATTAAGAGATTCATTGAGATAGAAAGAGATAGCTATTCTCACTCATTTCCAAAGCTCTCTTCCTCACAAGAAACCCATTCTCTCACATTCTAGATCTAGAATCCATCTTGAGAGAAGTTTGTTCTTGGTGAGCCCTTCAAGCTCTAGCTTGAATCAAGTCTCCAAATCTCTCCTAGGCACCTATTGCTGGTCATTTCCTGGGTGCTAGGTCTTGGTGACTTCATCTTCCTCAAATCCTTCCTTTCACCTATTTGGTAAGAAAAACTCAAGGTATAGGATTTTGTGATAAGTTTGTTTATTTCAATATAAACTCATTTATATTGCTTGTTGATTCTCTCGGTTGTGAGAGAAGGTTGTGATCCCGGGTTGTGGTATTCACTATTGCCATTGCATGTATGATTTGATCTTGTGAATGTTTTTCACAAGATATTCATAGTGGAAATCTTGGGTTAGGGTTTCTAACCTAAGTATCCGGAGGGGATCCGGGTGGTTGGGACGTAGGATCACCGGGAACAAGTCGGGGAGACTTGGGTGGATCCGAACCCATTAACATTTTTTGTTAGCATTGTTAATTTTGTTGTTGTCATTCAATTTAAGCTTCCGTAAATTGATTTGGTAGTTGTTTGCACCATAATTTGGAATTATACTCCTTGTTATTTTTAAAGTACTATTCACCCCCCCCTCTAGTACTTGTGCAGTAGCTTGTAGGGCATTACATTATTTATTGAAGGGGGAGCTTGAGAGAAGGGGGAGCATGCGTTTATATTTCCTAAGTGTTGGTGTTGTGCATGCTTTGTAATGTTTAAATGACTCATCCATATATGCGTTTAGTGCATGCTTTGTAATGTTTGAATGACTCATCCATATATGCGTTTATATTTCCTAAGTGTTGGTGTTGTGCATGCTTTGTAATGTTTGAATGACTCATCCATACATCACTCATCCATACATCATATATCATTACACCCGTCAACACACTTCACACACTCATACTTATTGCTCAAATCTTTTATGGGTTTGTTATCACCAAAAGGGGGAGATTGTTGGGAGCAACGATCTAGGAGCTTGGTTTGATGATGACAAACGTGTCGTTATATCTGACGTGTGTGCTTAGTGTGTTTCAGGATTGACGAAACGATACATCCTTCACTATTTGAAAAATTGCTATTCGTATAGCCATTTGGTCTAAGCAAAGTGGACTTAGTCCAAGTTGAGATAAGAAGGAGGACTTGGTCCAAAGAGACAAAGAGATGGAACTAAATTTGAACTACAAATGGATTTGATCCGATCATTTAGCTAGACTTGCAACAAAATTCCTATTTAAACCATTTTTAGTTGCAAACAAATCCAAACCATATCCCTATTTCAATTCATATCTTTATTCCTAGTTGGATACAAATTTCATGCTCCTTGATTTAAGGGATTCTCTCCTAGCCCTAGTCTTATCCCTAGCCGCACAAACAAAAACCCTAGGACCAACTATATAAATCCCATCATCTGTTGAAGCAAAAAGCTCACGGCAATCTTAAAAATAAAATAGGCACGGCTATACAAATTTTTCCAAGGGTGTGCGCCTTAGCCTACAAAAATTAAAAGGAGCCTCAGCCTTTTGTTTCCCCATCACAAGGAGAATTCTTCAAAGGCAAACCCCTTTACGTCTTCAGCAATAGATCCTCCCCAAGAGCTCACAAGCCTCATCACCATCCAGAAAGAGCCCGAGATATTAATCCTCAACCCAACTCCCTGTCTTTCATCAAGCTCAAGCACTCGGAGACCACCACTGCACGCATCGAAGTCCAAGCGCCGAGAAGCTGCCGTCACCGTGCCTTGAAGAAGAAGACCGTCGAAGATTCAGCGCTGCATGCCCCAACGACACCGGAGGATCACCTTCGATTCACTGCAACCCTCGCTGCACGAAGACGTCCTCGCCATCGCTGTATCGCCGTAGACGCCGGTCGTCGTCTGAATATCCTAAGGGGAGAACAGAGAAGCCCCGTCGCCGCCGCCTACAGTCGAGGAGGTCACGAAGTTCGTCGTCGCCGTCATTGTGCCTTCATCGTCGTCACC
This sequence comes from Scilla litardierei, assembly GCA_030789695.1. Taxonomy (NCBI): domain Eukaryota; kingdom Viridiplantae; phylum Streptophyta; class Magnoliopsida; order Asparagales; family Asparagaceae; genus Scilla; species Scilla litardierei. The sequence continues at coordinate 75,583,853 of CM061135.1, forward strand.
AAAGTTGCCGTCGAGTTCGCGATCGGAGATCACCGCTGGGTGAGATCGGATGACGAAGGAGTCGTCGTCATCAGACAAAAGCTCACCGTCGCTGAAGACGTCATCACCGGAGCCGCCACGAGAGCCCGCCGTTGCTGCAGCCGATCGAGGACTGTGTTGCCGACGTCGGAGAAGCGAGATCCACCGCTGCACGTCGAGGTGAAGCTCGCCGCCCCCGTTGCTGTGCATTCATGCTGTCGTCGCTGCCCTGGGAAGACGTCGCCGACCAGAGATCGTCTCTGCACCGAACGAGATAACGCCGCCTCGAAGTTGAAGTCGCCGTGGAGTACTCGACCATCCATCCGCTCATCGGAGTCTGCCGTCGATCCTCCGCCATCGACGAAAAACAAATTCGCCTGCATGCCCTAGACGAAGAAGAGGAGGAGCTGATCGATTGCGAGAACCAACGGCGGATTAAGCGTGATCGTGAGTACATCGAACGGCGCAGATCGCATCCCTCTGTTGACGTGTGCTTTCCTTGGGAGAAAACGAATAGAAGGGAGATCGATGTGCTGACATGGCACAGATATTAAAGGAATTCGCTCTGCGCACAGGCCCCGTGATTATTAAGTGCCGAATTAATTTGCTCTGCATACAGACCGCTTATTTAAAGGGAGCTGCTCTGCGCACAGACCGCCCTATTGAAAGGATTTGAACTGAATTACTTTGTGCACAGACCAGTGCATAACTTGACATCCAGAAGTTGGATTGAGACACCGTTTGCGTCAGATTGGAGCTGACGACGTGCTGATCGACAGAGACGCCTACACGGACACAAACTGAGCATTTCTAAACCCTTAAACTCCTTTATTTGTGTCTTAGTGTAACGTTCTCTGTAGGGGAAACTTTTACCTGTTTTTGGTGACTATTTTGAGACTTGTCTAGTTGGGACTAGACAAGTGGGACCCAGCTAGTTTGGGACTAGCTGGTAGAAAGCTTTACTAGGATTGATAGCGAGAGGAAACACTGTGTGTGTGGTACTGAGAGCCTGGCGAGTGTAGAGACATAGAGGGTGCTCTGAGCGTGCTCTAACTTATGGCTTTGTACCTATTGCGCTATTCAATACCAGTTCTGCTTTGGGGGCTGGAGTAGGTCGTTGGGACGACCGAACCAGGGTAAATCTGCTGTGTACTCTGTGTCTGCATTTTATTTACCATGTTGCTGCTATAACTGCATGTGCTTATTCGTGGGTTGCGCAAATTATTTTTAAAAGCCTATTCACCCCCCCCCTCTAGGCTAGGATCCAGATCCAACATTGGGTTCCTATTTAAGTTCTGTGCACCGTCATGAGCGGGTTGTGGACCATCAGCTGTATTTTTCTCTTAGTTTTCATCATCTTCTTAGTTCTAGGAGTAGGAGTAGTTTTGGATTAGGTTTTTATATGTTTTCCTCATTGGTGCAAGCTTGTAACTTTGGTATTTTGTATTGCAACCCATTACGATAAGTATTTCTTCCATGTCTTGCATTTTTCTATTTGTTCTATGCTGTTTCTTATTGATTCTCTGTGATTATCTCTGTGTTTCCTTAATGTTTAGTGAGTGGGTTTTAATCTAAAGCATGGTTGATCCTTATTGTGGAATGATTATGGTTTGAGCATGTTTAGCTATTGAACCATCAAATTAGGGTTATACTTAGGAACATTATTATCAACATAGATTGGCTTCCCTAAATTGGTCACTAATGAGAGTTAGGATTCATCTAGGGTTTTCAATCCCCATGTTGGTTCACACTAATTGTGCCGCCAACGAGAGTTTGACGTAATTTAAAGCTCCCCTAGCATTGATCGGAGTTCCGACCACGAGAGTGGCATGAACGACGGTTAGGAAATATTGTCGAGCATCATGCGCTCGTCGTGTGGCGATGACCAACGAGAGTTGGCTTGTTCATACGAGGGGTAGTCCTATCATAGCATCACGAGAATGAGGGACATATGATAACATGATGGACAATCCTATCATATCATCACGAGAGCGGTGGTGGGTGACGAAGTTAGGTTAGACAACCTCACCAAGGGTCGATTCGATAACTCGACAACGAGCTCATTCCCGTGTTCAACCCGCATTGAAGAGATACCTAGCCCTAAAGCACTTTCTTTCTGTTTTATTCTCCCTATTCCACATAATCTCCATGTAGCTAACCATAACCTAGGATTGACTAGTACTCAGTCACACAACCTCTTTGCGGACGACCCATTCAGTGCTACGACGATGAGGTGCTCTTGCGGTTATAAATATTGAGATTTCTGCTCACACAACAAGTCTCACCCAACGTGGTTTTGATGATGTACAACAAATAGTGCATCTAACATCTTTTCAGTGAAGGAGCTTAAAGAAATTATATCATGGCACTCAAGGGGCCAAATGATGAGCAAACAAGGCAATGGATCAAATTGAGCTAGACTTGAGCATGAAGAATGAAGATGCATCACTTTGGACTTTAATGTAATAACTTTAGTGATGTATTTTTATTTATTTTTGTCTAGTATGTTAAAACCTTGTTAGAAGCTCTCACACACTTAGGATAACACACAAAATGTTTTTAAAATATTTTGAAATAGTTTTTATGGAGTTTTTTTTGCTAAAATCACATATCAGAAAAGTAGTCGACTACTTTTTGATAATAGTCGATTGATTTAAAAGGGAGGAGAGGTTTGCTCTCTGGACCCCAAAATAGTCTATTATAGAAGTAGTCGACTACCATTATAAGAATAGTCGACTACCCTTAACACATCGGTCGACTACTTTAACTTGACGACAGATTTCAAGATTTTACATGATTTGTTTTTAGATCGTTTGAAGGGTATTTTGGGGAATGTTTTCAACGGGTTTTCACCTCTATTTAAGAGGAGTTGATGGGGTCTTTATGAGAAGAATTAATGAGCAAAAATCAAGTTTCGACTAGTACTTTCTAAGTTGTTTTCAAAGCCCTTAAGCTCGCTTTTCTTTGGCTTATGTTCTAAAGTTTTGATTTCTTTAGCCAAAGTTTTTCTTGATCTCCCAATACTTTAATTTCTTCATCTTTGGATATCATCACTATAGCCAACACACATCCAACAAGCTTCAAAGCAAGGCTATAGGAAAAGTGTAAGTCTTCATCAAAAGCGCAAGTAGAAAATTCTTAAAGTGTTGAGATGATAAGTTTTATTTTCTTGGGAAGAAAATTCATTGTATGCAAGACTTCTTGGGAAGAGTCATTTGTAACTATTTGGAAAATAGTGAATTGAGACAAGTGGGACTCGGGTGGCTAGAGTAGGATACAGTGGCCAAGTGGGACTTGGGTATCCGAACTAAGGTATACTCATATTTGCATTTGATTCAATTTTATGTATTGCAATTATATTGTGCTTGTGATTTTAATTCCGCTACATACTCTCTTTACCAGCATAATCTTTGTTGATTAAGTTAGATTTGGGTAACACCATTTGTTAACTTAGGAAGACTTTTAGAAGGAATTTTTAATATTTATTGAGGCACTAATAACCCACCTCTAATGTCTATTTGCCATCCTCTGCATGATCCAACAGATGTTGCATGTAGGTTAGGGTCTTGACCAAACCAAGGTAATTGATTTGTGTTTGCAATTGTTCTTTCTGTGACTCATCTCTTACATGCATACTTTATTGCATACTTTATTTTCCGTTGTTAACCTCTATAATTGCAAGTAAATTTGTTAATAAAGTTTTAACTTGGTAACTCAAGTTAAAATCTTGGACGAATTTTAGAGGATTATTTTTATTTGCAAAAATACTATTCATCGGCCTCTCTTTGCCATCTCAGGATCCAACAATAGGCCCATGCATGAGCATGGCACGTGTGGACGTTCACATGCAGGATGTGTTGTAGGAGGAGTTAGCAGTGGCTATGACCGCAAGGCACAATGCGATGAGTGCATGGTTGATAACTGAATGTGAACGGCATGTAATTGAAGGATGTCATATTCAGATCTAAGGCACATGTGCCAATGTAAGAAAAGCTTAATTGCGACATTGAAATAGTACAATGGTCAACTTCTTTCCCATGTGAAAACGGGTTGGAGATTGTTGTGTGCCCCAGGAAAAGTTAGTTGGTGGTTGGTAAATAGGTGGAGTAAAATAGGTATGTGTTCATTAATTGCAATTGGACGGTTGAGATTGATATAGAGGAAGGTCAATGATTCTAAACTCTAAACTGACTGGAGTGATTCATTAGTCAACCCATATGCTTTTCGACAGTCCTCCTACACTGATAAATGCGGAGTGGGTCGGAGATTAGAGCTTATGTTACCGGCCACTCTTGCCATGGAACAAGAGAAGTGACATGAGAGAGAGAGAGAGTAATTGATTAAAAGAGAGATTGATGAGTGATGGAATATTCTTTTGTAACTGTCGATGAATTTCTCTCATGTTATTCCATATGGATGTAGGTTAAGGGTGGCTAGTCAAATCATAATCCGTGTTTTCTTCTTCTTATATTTGTGATCCGTCATGCGTGCTCAGATGTTTAGGGGCGTCGCCGCCCATAAAGGATGTAGCCACATGGATCGTGTGCTCACACTTTGCATGCCTGATTATATCAATGCATTAGTCTGCTAATGGAGGGACTCTTGCTTGCAAGTGGAAGACATTTGTTTCTTTTTTTCTGTTTTAGATGCTTGTTAAAGAACGGGCTGTTATAATCCATATCTCCCACCAAAAACAACACATCATCTCTTAATGATTTACGAAGTTGAAAAATTCAACGAGAAGGGTGGTAAATCAGTGAGAGAGGAGAAAGAAGGAAATTTTTATGTGATTCCGGAGAGTGGCTGATTGTTGTGTCAAGAAGAGAAAAACTCCTCTCTATTTATAGGAGCCACCACCACCCCTCCACCCGTAACCGCTCCCGATATTTCCTCAGCCGACACAGTGATTTCCTCAACCGACCCCGTGATTCCCTCAACCGATCTCGTGAGACTCGGTCTGTTAGTTGAGGAAATTCATCACCTAAATTATTGGGTCGGATACCGGGTTATTGAGCCATTTCAGGCCAAAACCCACTTGCATCTTCCACTTGGCCTGAAATGGTCAAGTGGATTCCGGTCATACTCCTACTATCCGTGAGATATGACACTTTTTATTCACCGATGACAATTATTATCCATGATTGTCTCCTTTCATTATTCATGAAAGTTTTCTTAACTTAAATATTTCTAAGTCTCGTCAAACCAACATGTTTGATAAATCTACCTGCTGGAATACTGTTCGTCAAGGGATCCGCAACCATATCACTTATTGAAATGTAGTCACATTGACTTCTTTTCTTTCCACTTTATCATGTATGTAATGATAGTGTATCTCAATATGCCTTCATTTGCAACTGTTTGCATCACTGTGTATCAAGCCGATGGTTGCTTGATTATCATAGTACATCTCAATTGGTCTATCCACCAGATTGAGATCCAAATCTAATAGGAACCGTCTGATCCAGATCACATAAGTAGCTGCCATATTGCATGATATATACTCAGCTTGTTGTGTGTATCTCGCTACACACACTGTTTCTTGCTATCCCACGAAACAGCTGCACCACCAAATATGAACACATGTCATGCAGTTGACTTTCTTCTCATCTTTGTCCCCTCCAAAATCTGCATCAGAGTAACCAAGAACCATAAGCAAATCTGCTTGATAAACCAACTTATGGTACACCTTACCCTTTATGTATTTCAAAATTCTATTAACGACTTTTCAATAAGCTGGAACAGGATTACTTTGATATTTACTAAGCAGACTAACTGGATACGCCAAGTCTAGTCTAATACACAATATTGCATGCATCAAACTTCCAATAGCGTGAGCATATGAAACACATGGATGTTTCTGTCCCTTTCCAAGACATTGTTTTTTACATAACCACTTCCTCATAACAATGGTGTAGGTGTCAGATTGAAATTGTACATTTCAAATCTCTTCAATATTGTATGCAAATATTTTTCTTGGTTTAAACTCAACATTCTAGACTTCCAAACTCTAAGGATCTATATTCTAAGAACATATGATGCATCACATATGTCCTTCATCTCAAATTCACTACAAAGTACTGATTTAATCTTTTTCAACACTTCAATATCATTTTCAGTGAGCAAAATATCATCCACATATATGGATAATATTGTATAACTGCTCTCACTTTTCAAGACGTACACACAATTATTTAATTTTGTTTGCAACAAAACCAAGTTAGATAATAATATTGTGAATTTTGAGATACCACTGCCTTGATGATTGTTTCAAACCATACAATGATTTCTTCAATTTATATACTTTATCTTCTTGTCCGTCAACCTGAAATCCCTCATATTGATCCATAAATATAACTTCCTTCAACTCTCCGTTGAGGAATATAGTCTTGACATCCATTTGGTAGAGTTTCAAGTCAAGATGTGCAACAACCGCTAAGGCTATCCTTATGGATGCAAACTTAGCTACCGGAGAAGAAGCTCCTGATAATCAATACATGTTTTCTGAGTAAATCTTTTTGTAACTAACTGGACCTTGAATGTGTCAACAGACCCATCAACCAGATATTTCTTACTCAACACTCATTTATATCCTATGAACTTCCTCTCTTCTGATAAGTCACATAGCTTCCATACATTGTCTCTCAATTGAGTCAAGCTTCCTTTTCATGGCCTCAAGCCATTGATTTGATTTAGATGATTTCATTGCATCTGTATAATTCACGAGATCATCTTGCTCATCTATATCAATATCCACTGAGAAACAAGATGGTTCACATGAACATATATAATAATCATCCATCCATGTATGTGTTGTTCTAGGTTTTTTGTTACCACTAAGGGTTTCAGGCTGGATATGTTCAGCTAGTAGATTTGTTATATGTATATTCTCATTTATAGGTTCATCTTTCATCCATTATGTCCAAGTCATCATTAGGAACATCATCTAAGTCAGCAAAGTTGATGCATTTTCTTGGGCTTATTACATTTCCTCTAAAATTTCTAAAAAGTAGCATCTCTACTTTCAATGACTCCTTTATTTTTATGGAAGAATATGTATCCTTTAGATTTTTCAAAATATCATATGAATATAATTCTTACGGTTTTGAGATCCAGCGTATCTTTAAACTGATATGGAATAAGAACACGTGCCATGCAACCCCATTTTCTCAAATGACTTAAATTGGGTTTGTGTCCATTCCATATATCATACGATGTTGTCTCGATTGATTTTGTGCAAATTCTGTCCAGAACATAATTTGCAGCCAATGTAGCTTCTCCCTAAAAATCATTGGAGAGACCAGAATGTGATAACATACATCTCACTGCATTCATTAATATTCTATTCTTTCTTTTAGCCACACCACTCTAATGTGGCGTGTAAGGCATAGTTGTATGCTTCTTTATACCGTATTGGATACAGTATTCCTCAAAATCCTTTGAGTTGAATTTCACACCTCTATCGGTTCTTAACACATTTATGTTCCTTTCAATTTTTCTTTATACTTCTGATTTGTATCTTTTAAAACTTTTAAAGGCTTCAGACTTTCTGTTTAAAAGATACACGAAAGTATACTTGGAATAATCATCTATAAAGATTATGAAATATTCCTTATTCTCACGTGTCTTTATGCACAAGGGGCCACAAACGTCAGAATGAATTAATTCCAACAATTCATTGGCCCATTGACCTTCCTAGAATGATTTCTTGATCATCTTCACAGTTAAGCAATGTTCGTTGGGTAATGTCCTTACGCTTGTCAATTTCGATAATAAATCCATTTTGATTAACTGGTCCATCTTATTGTTACCATGATGACCTAATCTCATATGCCAAATATCATAATCAGACAAGAGACACGAATAATTTCAAATCAGAATCTTTATTTTTAATTTCAGATTTTACAACATAAAGACAGAATAAATCATGACTGTGCATAAACTTGTCCATATCAAACACATCCTTGTATTTTCCAATAGAGATCTTACTGTTGTAAAATATCACTTCAAGACCATTCTTCAGCAAAACTAGAACATACACCAGGTTTCATATTATGCAAGGTGTATAAAACACATCTTTGAGGATCATGATGATGTCTCCAAGATCCAATCTGTATGAACCAATGCCTTCTACATCAAGATAGGTATTGTTCCACATGTATATCCATTGATCTCCTCTTTTTGAGTTCCTGGAAGTCGATAATTCCTTCATTCGTCTTTGCTATGTGTCGAGTTGCACCCCAGTCAATCCACCAGCCTTCAACATCAGCTGTTGCAGTGTTGCATTCAATAACACAAACGAACTCTCGCTTTCCAAATCCTCCTTGTTCTGGGCATTTAAAGTTGCACTTCTTCCTTGTATAAGGACAATTGACTTTGAAGTGACCATACTTTATGTAGATGTAGCATGATCCTGAAGGTCCTTTCTTGCCGCAAGCTGATTACTAGCTGGTACCATTGAAGGAGGGTTTCACAGGTCCAAGACACTAGTTTCCTTGTGCCTTCCAGTATTGAGCAGCATTTGCCTCTTCGTCCTGCACAACGTTGACGTCCGAGCCCTTCCTCTTAGCCAGAATGTTTTGTTTTATTTTTAACTGAGCTGACAAGTCAATGACACGCTTAACGGTTTCCTTTAATCTAAGCGTAGTGATAGCCATATCAAGCAACGCCAATAGACTATTCAAAATAGTTACCGCCTACAGCTTTTCAGGAATTCAGTTCATGCAATAGTTATGTCTGTAGCCATGACAATCATCTTATTCACGTGTCGGTGACATTGTCACCTTCATGCATACATCATGAATTATACCTATGCAACATGAGTTGTAAATTCACCATTGAGGTGATTTCTTTCTTCTTTCTCCACAACAGCCTTCCACATATCCTTGGCAATGCTATAGTTTTCGAACACCTTAATTAGGCTATCGTCCATGAACATAAGCATAAGACTTTAAGCCTTCTTGTCATTGATTCTCCACTGGTCTAACTCTCTCTTCTGAGCATCTGTAAGATTTTCAGGGAGAGCATGAGTAGTGGACTCAATGATAATATCTAGATTGTCATGTATAAGTCAGTATTTTATTTTTCGGTGCCACATATCATATCGTTAGAACCGTTTCGGTATTTTAACTTAGCCAGTTTAGAACCAATCAATTTACTTGTCATTGTCACTGACTAAATAGATAATGTGGTTCAGGTACAATGTGCAAAATAAATGTGGTGAACAAATCAACTAAAATTAATATCTAATAACCTATCCTAGCAATAAAATTTTAATGCGAGTGACAAATTTTATTAGGTTAAAATGTAGTCTATCAAGTCACAAAATAAACTACAATATGATGTGATAAAAAATCTCTACCCCTTTTTTAATTAGTGCCTGAACCAAATTTTATTAGGTTTAAGTTGTAGGGGGCTAACTATGCAAAATAATAATTACAAAAATAAAATTAAAATATACCGATGAACCTGATTTTGAAGCGTGCACAAGGATGCATGGAACAGAGAAACGTGCCTCAGAAACTGCACTAGATGCAAATGCAACGTGGAGATCGGACGCATGGAACAGATCAGTGTTGTTTAACGGGTCTACTGCAAGTGTGCTGGAAGATGGGGTCTGCTTGCCACACTGATGCGGTGTGTTGACACGTGGATCGATGCACCTGCTCGATGGGTGGAGGCTCCTGCGGGCTCACGCACAGATCCGCTGCTAACGGGATGGTTTGCCGTTCTTACTCGACTAATCAAGTGATGGGGCCCATCGCACAACAGGTATGGGTCTGATGCTTGGGAGACACATGGAAGAAGATCTCTGCTCAGGCGGGATCTGCACCATTGCTTTTCTGTGGGAAAGATAGCCGTGTGTCGCTCTGGTTCTCTGTTGGCTCAAGAATTGAGGAGAGCCAGCACAGCCCACGTGGAAGAGTGGGGGCCCGCCGGTTGTGATCTGCTTGGTGCATTGCCTGGGAGACCATGCGAAAGGGGGTAGCCTGTTTTACTCGATGAAGCAGTGGGAGAAGTGGGGCCGCCGCCTTATTCAGTGAAGAAAGTGGGGCTGGCCTTGAAAAAAGGATGCGATGTGTGGAGCTTGGGGGAGGGGCCTGCTGCGTATCGGGGTGGCATGATGTGGGGACACTGGCAACCTCGCCTCGGGATGCGTGAAGAGAAAAATTGCCGCTTGCCTTGGGAAGAAGAACAATGTCGCTTGGATAGAAAATTCGCTCCGATACCAATGTTAGATCTAAGAGAGAAGAAAGAAAGAAATTTTTAGGAGATTTCGAAGAGTGGTTGATTGTTGTTTCAAGAGGAGAAGAACTCCTCTCCATTTATAGGAGCCACCGCCACCCCTCCACCCCGTAACCGCTCCCGATATTTCATCAGGTGACCACGTGATTCCCTCAACCGACCCGTGATTCTATCAACCCATCAGGTAGGACCCGGTTTGTTAGTTGAGGAAATTCATCAACTAGCTTATTGGGTCGGGTACCGGGTTATTGAGTCAATTCAGGCCAAAACGCGCTTACAAACGGGATGTCATCAAAACTACTACAATTTATAAGCTGAATTAAGATATTCATAAAAAATTTCAATGAACTATAAGAATTTTAATCAAACAATAAAAACAATATTTTGATGGAAGATACCATCTTTCAACCCAATCAAGTTAAAAAACCCAGATGGCAAACAAAGCAGAAAATTACCTCCCATTAGCAATTTCGTTCTTTCCAACAAACCCAAAAAAGGGGCCTTGGTCAGCCTCCTCAAGCTTCTTCTGCTTGAAATAGTCCTGCAGCTCTTTGGCCATCTTTCTCTGATACTCATAAGTGACCCCAGCAGCTTCAACCTTGGAATTTGTAGATTGAGACTGAGACTGAGATTGAGTCGGAGGTTCAGGCTGGAGTTGAGATGGAATGCTTGGTTTCGTGGGAGAAGAGAGAGGAGGAGGAGGGGAGAGAGAAGGAGCTGAGGGTCTCCTCAGAGGGCCATCAGCTTTAGAGCTGCGAACTATGAATGAAGGACTGATTGCTGCTCTGAAGCTTGGATTGTGAGGATAAGGGTGAGAGATCTTGAGCTTGATGCAGGGGATTGAAGAAGCTATAGACATTTTTCTTTTCTTTCCTTCCCTTTTTCTCTCTTTTTTCCGCCTCATGTGATGTTTGTTGCTCCAGTTCAATCACGAAAGTGCGGATGGGATGCGGCCAACAAGTTTGATGCTGAGAAATCTGCGTGTAAGTGGGGAAGATTAGAGGTTTACTCTCAGGGAGATACGGTGCGACCCCACCGTTCTGCTCTCCACACATACCACTTGTTTACCGGTTTGCCACACATATTGTTTATTACAAGTTTGCCATTTCTCAGCACAAGTATTACAAGTTTGCCATTGAAATTGCGCGTGCATACTACTTTTCCCTCTTCCCGAAAAGGCCGCAAGTCTCCCCGCCGCCGGCTACGTCCCGCGCCGCCAAAAAGAAACGGAATCGCCGACGAGAAGAGGCGAGAAGGCCAGCCATGAGAAGACGAAGGCGAAAAATCGGAGGAGGATCTCCGACGAGAAGAGGAAGAGAAATGAACTTGACCGGAGAATCTGATCCAATACCTAATACCTAATTCGTCTGCCAACGATTCTTCCCCAAATCCCTAATTTGCCTTCGCCCACGGCGGCGGTGATGGGAGCAGATGAGATGTTTTTGGGGGGGTGAATTGGATTTATTGATTTCAAGCGGAGATTGTAGCAGGCGAATAAGATTTCTCCGATGTTGGGTAAGATTTCTCCGATCTTTGAAGCAGACGGGAGCAAATTGATTGGAGCCGACGGGAGCAAACGGGAGGAGGAAGAAATTTCTCCGATACCTTTTTGGTTGTCTGTGGAGATCCCGACTCCGGCCACCACCACCGCCACTCCCTGGGGTCAGATTGAGCTCCGCACACCATTACTGGAGCTCGGAAGAAGCAAGGGATTCAACCAAAAAGCAAGGAAAAACAAAAACAAATGTAAAAATAGGAAACTCAACTGAGTTTGCTGTATAGGAAACTCAACTGAGTTTGCTGTAGGGAGTTGCTATTACCACGTATCTAATTGCTGAGTTTATATACCACTTATTTACAGGTTTGACATTAAAAATCTTTTGCTGAGTTCACAGACCACTTATTTACAAGTTTACCATTGCCCTGGCTTTTCGAAAAGCAAGTGCCGGGGAGGGGGACGGCGACGTCCCCGGCCGTCATCCGACGCTGGCCTCGCCGTGAGAATGCGGGGTCGAACGAGGACATCATCTCGCTGAAGAACTACATGGATGCGATGTACTTCGGTGAGATCGGGGTCAGATCGCCGCCGCAGTCTTTCACGGTAATCTTCGATACGGGAAGCTCCAACTTGTGGGTGCCCTCGTCCAAGTGCTACTTCTCGGTGAGCGATTTTGGAAGAGGAGGTCGAAGATTGTTTTGTGAACCGAATCCCAGGTGATTGGGGTTCACGAAACATAATCTTCACTGGTTGTTTGTTTAATGATTTGGGTTTGTAAATAATCTTCGAGAACCCCAATCGGGAGAGGTGGCTGGTTGTTTGTTTAATGATTTGGGTTTGATTGGGTTTATTATTGGTTTTTTGTGTGTGATTGTTGCATATTGCTCGTTATTTCCACTCCAAGTACAGTTCGAGCAAATTGACCACTTACAAAGAACACGGTCGCCGCAGACTGGTAGAAAAAGTAAAGAGCTTTGGGTTCGAGATCGTCTGGACCGTGAAATCGATCGAGAATGCGATTTTGGGATCTGATTTCGGACGGAAGTGGAGGTTTGACAGGGATGAATTGGAGAGTCTAGCAGAGAAAATTGTTGATTTCGAAAGATAGGGGCTTGAAGGCGTGAGAAGATTGGGGTTCTCGAAGAGGATGTCGGAGTTCATTGCTGCCGGAGCATTCTTGTTGGACGAATCGCCTGTCGAGGCCAGCGTTGGATCACGAACGTCGTCCACCTCTCCGATCCTTGTCCGATCGAAACAATTTAATGGTAAACTTGTAAATAAGTGGTCTGTGGACTCAGCAAGAAATTTTTAATGTCAAACTTGTAAATAAGTGGTATGTAAACTCGGTAATTAGGTACGTGCTAATAGCAACTCACTTTGCTGTATTCAATTCATCGATAATATTTGATGTTACACTCTTTAGTTTTTAATTTTTATTACATTTGATAAATGGCAGTTACAACTAATCTAACCAACTTCTTCTCAGCTTCACGAGCTCTACTGCTGATGGCTGCTCCGACGAAGTCGTTGTAACCATTGGAGGATCAGGTCGCTGTGAAGTTCTACGGCTGCGGGCACCACGCCATTTGAATTCCATTTCCTTGATCATTCCACTTAAGGCGATGGACGACTCTGATCATTTCCAGGAACGAACGGCTGCGGCGAAAGGCGCTCAGATCCAACGGTCGTGTTCAAATGTTGATGAACTCGTTTCCCCGCTATTCGATGGCTGGGCCTCTTACAACCCCTCCCTCTCAAAATCGACCTTGTACTCAAGGTCGAGATATGCTCCACTGATGCCAAGTCATCCCGGATCAAAGACAAAATTCTCATTGCTCGAGATATGCTCCACTGAGTACAGTACCCACGAAGTAATGCTTGCAGATATCAACAAGGCTTTTGAACTTATGCATGAAGGTAGGTGTGCATGATATGCACACATGAACTGAGCAGCTATACCGGCCTCATTCAAAGACACAGTGCCGAGGATATATATTCTGCGCCTTGCTTTCTCGAGCAGTCATTCGCTGGCATGAACTTTGGTTGTTGCTAATGATTTTGATCAAAAATTGCTGAATAAAAATGCAAGTCAGATGTTACTGTTGAGTATTGATTCCCCGGATTTGGTTTTGATGATGAGCAAACATAAATATCGTGAACTAACACTGTGTGAGCGCAGTTATGGAGATCATCGCCAAAAGTCTACGTATATCAAAAGCGATGTCTCAAAACTTCTCAAAGCGCGTGATCGTGTGCCTGAAGCTTCGTTGAAGCTCTAGGAGCATTATTGAAGTCAAGAGATTCGGATTGAAGCTTTTGAAGACGGTTCGTCAAGGTTTATTTTATAGTCTTCTAGTTTCTTTCCATAGAATGTTAAGCCTTGAGTAGGTCTTCTAGTTTCTTTCCATAGAATGTTAAGCCTTGAGTAGGTCTTACATTATTAGAGCTAGGATTATCATAGAAGCCCATAGAATCTTTCCCGAAGCCTTACACTTCTCATCGCGGCTTCTTGTGCATGTTAGTTGATTCAAGAAGAAGAACCAACCGACTAGATGGCAATCTAGTCGGTCGGCAATCCTTCTTGAACCAACTAGAATGCCTTCTTAATTTCAGCTCACTTACTGTTTACAGTTAGTCGGTCCAAGAAGGTTCACCGACCGACTAGTTGTCAAACTAGTCGGTTAGGAATCCTTCTTAGACCGACTAGTTATGTCTTTCATTTCACAGCCTGAGCTACTGTTTATCATTAGTCGGTCAAAGAACAATCGTCGACCGACTAGTTGAGAAACTAGTCGGTTGGAATTTGTTCTCAGACCGACTAGTGCTGCTTGATTTCAGCCTATCATGTTTCAACTCTTAGTCGGTCAAAGAACACTCACCGACCGACTAGTTGTGAAACTAGTCGGTTGGCAAGTCTTCTTAGACCGACTAGTTCTAGTTCTCCTGAACTATCTTTATTGGCTGTCATCCTCTTAGTCGGTTCATGTTGAATCACCGACCGACTAGTTGATAAACTAGTCGGTCAGTGATCCTTCTTTGATCGACTAGTCTGCTTCAGAATAGAGCCGTTGGATCATTAAATGCCACGATTTTTCCTCTCTCTTTCCTCTATCCTATATATACTTGGAGGGGTTCTTTCATAGTATTCAAGGCTGCCTATTTTGGGTTTTGGAGAAATCAAAGAGAAGTAAATCAACTCCATTCTAAAGCTATCTCTTCTCACTAGAATCTCTCCCTCACTCTTATTCCTCAAGAGAGATTCATTGATTGTGAGCCATTCAAGCCAAGGGCTTTGAATCCAAGTCACCAACTCCTCCCTAGCCATATATTGCTGTCCATCTTGGTGGAGCTAGGGTTTGGTGCTTGCTTCTTCCTCAAAATCCATTCTTGCCCTAATTTGGTAAGTATACTCAAGGCATAGGATTCTGTGGTAAGTGTTTCATTATTTCATCTCATTTGTTATTTGAGTTTGTCTCTCGGTTGTGAGAGAGGGTGTGATCCCGAGTTGTGGGAGTCACATGTCATTTGTGTATGATTTGGTCTTGTAGAGGTTTTTCTACAAGAATTTCATAGTGCAAAGCTTGGGTTAGTGCTTTCTAACTCAAGTATCCGGAGGGGATCCGGGTGGTTGGGACGTAGGATCACCGGAAACAAGTCGGGGAGACTTGGGTGGATTCGAACCCGTTATATCGTATTGTTTGCGTTGTTTAATTCTTGTTGTTTGTAGTTATTCCACTTTTGTTGTTTGTGTTTTGCACAATAATTAGGAATAACACTCTTGATTATTTTAAAGTACTATTCACCTCCCCTCTAGTACTTGTGCAGTAGCTACGTAGGGCATTACAATTAGTATCAGAGCCAAGTTCATAGCTATGACAAACAACGACTACAGTGTCTTCAAGAATCGTGAAGGAGCTTCTTCGGTGATGGAAGGACACTCCTCAACTAGGCCTCCCTTCTTCAACGGTACCAACTATGGGTACTGGAAATGCCGGATGGAAACGTTCCTCCGGAGCACTTCACTATGGAGAGCCACGATGACGGAGTATGTCGAGCCCACCGAACAAGACTTCGCGAAGTGGACTACCGCGGAGGTCGCCGCAGAGGTAAACAATGCCAAGGCGATGAATACCTTGCAATATGCGTTGGAGCCCGAAGACTTCAATAAGATATGCACATGTAAGAGTGCATATCAAATATGGAACCAACTCCTCATATTGCACGAAGGAACGAGTACGGTAAAGGACTCTAAACTCGTTGTTGCTAACAAAGAGTTCGAATTATTTCATATGCAACAGGGTGAGAAGATGAAGGAGTACTATGCTCGTTTCGTCGACATTACCAATGAATTGGAGACTCTTGGAAAGACCTACACCCAAAAGGAGAAAGTCTCAAAGATAATTGACGGACTTCCTTCTTGTTGGAAAAAGCGTACATTCGCCATCGAGGAAGGTAATGATATGAATAAATATACCGTCGTTCAACTAATAGGTACCTTGATGTCTTATGAGATACGCAAGGATAGTAAGATAATTATGCAAGACAAGATGAAGTCGTACTTGAACCAAGACGAGCCAAAGAAAAAGACAATTGCGTTCAAGGTCGCTCCATCTACATCTACCGATGATGAAGAATCGGAAGACGAGTTGGACATAGAAGCTTTGGCCGATTTGGCAAAGAAGTTCGACCGATTCTTCCGAAAAGGTAAGTTCAAGAACAAAGCTAAATTTGGTTCTTCTAATGCATCTACTCCTGTGTGTTATAAATGCAACAAGCCAGGACACATCAAGCCGGATTGTCCTCTCAACAAACACAAGGAGAAGTGGAAGGCACCCAAATACGACAAGTCGAGAAAGTACAAGAAGGGGTACAAGAAAGGACTTGTCGGCTCATTCACCGATTCCGAAGAGGACTCCTCAAGTGGAGAGCCGGATGATGAGCAAGTGGAGAAAGCAAACATGTGCTTCATGGCTAGAGAGGAACATGTTCAAGAGACCTCCTCAGATGAAAGCGAGGATGAAGGCGATGAGGTAACTATGGATGAACCTAGATTAGCTAACGAACAACTTTGGTCTAAGTTTTCTAAATTGGCTAGTAGATATACCAAGATTAAAAATGAGCTAACTAGTCTCCAAACCTCACCTAAGCCTATCATCATCAACAACGACACCGTTGTTGAAAGTTTGAGAAATGAGATTGTAAATCTCAAATCTCAACTTGAGCATGTTCATGTTGAGGATTCGAATGAACATGTGATGGTGGATTTGACGTCTCAAAACTCAACTTTAAGAATTGAGAATAAGAATCTCAAGTCACGTGTTTGTGCACTCACATCGCAAGTGTCCACCTTGGATGCTTCGATGCATTCTATCACCGAGAAGTATGAGTGCACATTAGGCCTAATTCATGATTTCAATAAAGTTAAGGGCCATTTGGATAATATCCTAAATGACTTACTTCCGGCCAATCATCACATTGGCTTGGGGTTAAGATGGGAGACGCATCCAAATCGGTCACGACCTTTGTTAGGCCATCTTTCGAAGCCTCAACTAGTGGGAGTAAACACTTCATGGGTAGTTCATCTACCAATGGTGCTTCCGCTAGGTACACACCCCCATTTGGAAAGAAACCCACTTGGGTGGACCTCCAAAGAAGGGTCATGCTTTCATGTATACCATGCCACATAGGAACACACATCCTACTCCACATGTTCGCACGTATGATGATTTTTATGCTCCACATCCACGAGCACGTGCACACCATGTGAGACACACTCATGCACGTGTTCCTCCACATGCTATGTTCATCCACACTATCATATGAACAATTTTCATCATGCACCATTTCATCATGTGCCATATGCTTATCCACGTCATGCATATGCCTATCCACGACATGCATCATGTAGAAATCAACAACGTATGCATGCTCCCAATAGGAATAGGGCTCCCAAGACATTCACTATTTGGGGCCCGAAGGACACAAGCATGCATGAAAAACAAGCGTATATTAATTCGTATTTCATGAATGTTGTGCACAATGATGATTTTGTTGGGAAGTCTAAGTCCAATTGGACTTGGCTTCCAAAGGTCTAATTTCTTAGGACCCAATGTCCTTGGGTACCATGGTAGGATATTTTTATCTTCAGGTACTCAAGAGTAAGAGAAGGAGCAACAAATCTATATTTAGCTCCAAGAATTGTGATTTCATGGTTCAATCCACCGTGGGATACCAACCCTACCAACTCCTTGATTTGCAAGGATTTTTCATCCTAATGGAGTTGATGGTGCTTTAGTGATGCACCAAAGTAAGGGGAGCCTAATGTTGTAAGTATATTCTTACATTTGATAGACATTTGGTATCCATGTGTGTTGAATGCATGTGATGTCTCTTTATGTTTTAGACTATCGCATGCATATCTTGATGCTAGTTTTGAGCTTATGATTATGTACTTATCTTTCTCATGCTCATGGCATTCCATGCTTATTATTGACTTATTTAGTGAGTATCTCTCTTGGAATGTATGCTAGTACTAGATTTGTGTATGCCGTAAATTTTACGAAGTTTCTATCTCTATTTTTGACATAACACTGTTGCATGTTATTGATTGCATATTGTTTTTAATCACCTTGTCACCTCACATCGCACACTTCACTTAGAATTGAAATGCTTATTCTTTGTGATCTTCTTCGATCGATGTTGTGACCTTTGGTGTTATATAATGTGTGCATCTTTTTCTTGTGCACATTGGATTTATGTCTCTGATATTGATTTCGTCACTCGACGGTTATTTTTGGTTAAATGGATTTACTTTTATGAAAACATAGAATTGTTTTCCATGCACTTAATTAACCAAGAATGTTGATATTGGAGAGTATGTTCCATAACTCAATTGCTTTGAGTTTTGATGATTTCATTTTTCGATTTTCGACTATGGTCTCGTTGGCACGCCGTGATTTTCCTCGGTATTTTATAGTTGGTATTTTTCTTTGGTGTCATTTAGACCATGGTCATGTTCTTATACTCTCGTGCTTTTATTTTTAGCCATTGTTGTTGTCGTTGATCTCCTCCCGCTCTTTTTGCTAATGCCAAAGGGGGAGAGAATTAATAATGACGATGTGCTTAATGATAATTCAAAGCATTTTACCGTGAATCTAATTTGATATGTTAGATTCAGGGGGAGTCAAGATATAAAAATGGATTTAGATCCTAAATTTCGATATTTGAGTTCACATTTTATACTTTCCTCATCTGCTTGAAGCGTATGATCATTATTGAATGCGGAACTAACGTGAGTAAAATTCATTTGAATTATTATTATTGATTATTATTTATGTTGGTTTGTCATCACCAAAAAGGGGGAGAATGTTGAGTATTGATTCCCCGGATTTGGTTTTGATGATGAGCAAACATAAATATCGTGAACTAACACTGTGTGAGCGCAGTTATGGAGATCGTCGCCAAAAGTCTACGTATATCAAAAGCGACGTCTCAAAACTTCTCAAAGCGCGTGATCGTGTGCCTGAAGCTTCGTTGAAGCTCTAGGAGCATTATTGAAGTCAAGAGATTCGGATTGAAGCTTTTGAAGACGGTTCGTCAAGGTTTATTTTATAGTCTTCTAGTTTCTTTCCATAGAATGTTAAGCCTTGAGTAGGTCTTACATTATTAGAGCTAGGATTATCATAGAAGCCCATAGAATTTTTCCCGAAGCCTTACGCTTCGCATCGCGGCTTCTTGTGTATGTTAGTTGGTTCAAGAAGAAGAACCAACCGACTAGATGGCAATCTAGTCGGTCGGCAATCCTTCTTGAACCGACTAGAATGCCTTCTCAATTTCAGCTCACTTACTGTTTACAGTTAGTCGGTCCAAGAAGGTTCACCGACCGACTAGTTTGACCGACTAGTTGTCAAACTAGTCGGTTAGGAATCCTTCTTAGACCGACTAGTTATGTCTTTCATTTTACAGCCTGATCTACTGTTTATCATTAGTCGGTCAAAGAACAATCGTCGACCGACTAGTTGAGAAACTAGTCGGTTGGAATTTGTTCTCAGACCGACTAGTGCTGCTTGATTTCAGCCTATCATGTTTCAACTCTTAGTCGGTCAAAGAACACTCACCGATCGACTAGTTGTGAAACTAGTCGGTTGGCAAGCCTTCTTAAACCGACTAGTTCTAGTTCTCCTGAACTATATTTATTGGCTGTCATCCTCTTAGTCGGTTCATGTTGAATCACCGACCGACTAGTTGATAAACTAGTCGGTCAGTGATCCTTCTTTGATCGACTAGTCTGCTTCAGAATAGAGCCGTTGGATCATTAAATGCCACGATTTTTCCTCTCTCTTTCCTCAATCCTATATATACTTGGAGGGGTTCTTTCCTAGTATTCAAGGCTGCCTATTTTGGGTTTTGGAGAAATCAAAGAGAAGCAAATCAACTCCATTCTAAAGCTATCTCTTCTCACTAGAATCTCTCCCTCACTCTTATTCCTCAAGAGAGATTCATTGATTGTGAGCCATTCAAGCCAAGGGCTTTGAATCCAAGTCACCAACTCCTCCCTAGCCATCTATTGCTGTCCATCTTGGTGGAGCTAGGGTTTGGTGCTTGCTTCTTTCTCAAAATCCATTCTTGCCCTAATTTGGTAAGTATACTCAAGGCATAGGATTCTGTGGTAAGTGTTTCATTATTTCATCTCATTCGTTATTTGAGTTTGTCTCTCGGTTGTGAGAGAGGGTGTGATCCCGGGTTGTGGGAGTCACATGTCATTTGTGTATGATTTGGTCTTGTAGAGGATTTTCTACAAGAATTTCATAGTGCAAAGCTTGGGTTAGTGCTTTCTAACTCATGTATCCGGAGGGGATCCAGGTGGTTGGGACGTAGGATCACCGGGAACAAGTCGGGGAGACTTGGGTGGATCCGAACCCGTTATATCGTATTGTTTGCGTTGTTTAATTCTTGTTGTTTGTAGTTATTCCGCTTTGTTGTTTGTGTTTTGCACAATAATTA
The DNA here is from genome assembly GCA_030789695.1 of Scilla litardierei. Classification (NCBI taxonomy): domain Eukaryota; kingdom Viridiplantae; phylum Streptophyta; class Magnoliopsida; order Asparagales; family Asparagaceae; genus Scilla; species Scilla litardierei. The sequence goes on from CM061135.1 coordinate 75,604,614, forward strand.
GGAATAACACTCTTGATTATTTTAAAGTTCTATTCACCCTCTCTAGTACTTGTGCAGTAGCTACACAGGGCATTACAGTTACAACTTGCTAATACTTAATTGGTCAGGTGTTACAACTTGCTAATACTTAATTGCTGAATAAAAATTGCTGAATAAAAATGCAAGTCAGGTGTTACAACTTGCTAATACTTAATTGGCCAGGAGTACACCTGTTAAATTCATTTTTGGCTCGACAGTAATTTGGGTTGAAGATGTCTCTTTCGTCGGAATGGAACCTCGTCATCGGTTGAAGTGGGACTCATGAGAGGGAAACTCCGGGTCAAAGTGAGCTAGGATTGGACTCCAAGGATGGATGTTGGCCTAGCTTCATGGTATCTCCATTATCCTGCTTCATAAGAAGATCGTTACGGGGTCGGGGCTGGGGCCCGACCGATTCCTTTTCGACGCCCAAGTTAGTTCCTCATTGTGAAAATTTCAAAAGGAAAAAATGAGTGAAGAAGATGAATGAATATTGTAGTATGGTACTTAGCCTCTGATTGTGATCTGGCCACCTCTGTTTCATTATCCTTTGGAATATTTTTATCTTCCCCTTTTCTTTGTAACTTCCTCCCATAATTGTGGCCTCTAATTGCTCAATTATTGGCACATGAAATGGTCATCATGGAGCATAACTGTCACCATCAATCTCGCCACTAATTGCCTAATTCAAGGCTATTGAAGTGGGCTGTAACGACAGGTATTGAATAATACGTATTTTGTACGTATCTTACTTGTTGTCTTGTGATCTTCCATTTCTCGTACTGTACTTACACGCGTATCCAAATTCTTTGCGTATCTTAATTAGCTAAGATGATATAAATCTATTATTATATAATTTCATTATATAATTATTTAAAATTCAAATTCAAAATCTCCTTCCTTATACTCCTAGGAGATTTTTCCCTATTATAATTGATCACTCCGTATTTTACACCTTTTTTCTGCATGTTTGCATGCCATTTAGATCGCTCAAATAGTGTTTTTCACGTTTATTCGACAATATTGCGATGCTTTTCACGATTTGTTGTTTTTGTCGTATTTCAACAGATTTGGAGCGATTTGGAGTGATTCTGAGATGCACCCACTCCGGAGTGTCACCGACGACTCTCTTGAGGGGTATTTTGCTATTGGAGAGGAGTGGAAGGAGAAAGAACGTCGTAGGAGCGACGAGGGAGCGAAAATATGAAGTTTGGGCATTTTGAGCATTTCACTCGGCCGAGTGAAGGAGTCACTCGGCCGACCATCGGAAGCCCGCTCGGCCGGCCAGATTGGACACGCAACAGAGCTATATCAGCGTGCACTCGGCCGAGCATCGCCATGTCACTCGGCCGAACCACGGAGACCCACTCGCCCGAGTGGCATCAAGACGACGACAGCAAAAATCCGAGACTTAATGTTTTTGTACAGTCAATTTCTGAGTCCTCGTCCGCCCGAGTGACAAACGACGTCCGCCCGAGTGAAGATCGCCCATCGGCCGAGTGAAGAAAAGTCACTCGGCCGAGTGACTCCCGAGGAGACGACCCCCAAGACCCCCAACTCTCTGGAATCTGTCAGGGTCTATCACTCGGCCGAGGGACATTTGTCACTCGGCCGAGTGAGCCGCGCTGCCTGTAGCGTAAACTGCGATTTTGAGGCTGCGCAGGGGCATTTTCATCACAGTTTTTTGGGCGATTTTGGGGGGTATTTAACCCCAGTTTTTAACCTAGTTTGGAGAGCTTTTTCAGAACTTTTTGCATCCTTTTTAGATTAACTTTTTAGGGATTAGATTGAGCTTTTAGGGAGGAGAGAAAAGGGTTATTTTGTTGGATGCTATCTTGTTCTTCATTGGTTTGTCTCTCTTTCCCTCAAAAACTCCATTTTTATTGATATTTTGAATATTTCTATGAATTCCATTGATTTTGATTGTGAATTTCTATTGCATTATATTATGAATTGTGAGTAGTTTCATCGTCTTAGGGCGTAGGGATGAACCCTACGAACCCTATTTCTAATTTGTGATGAATTGGTGAAATTCTTGCTAGAATTGACTAGGGTTAGTTTGGGATTGCTATAATACAAATAGCTAGGGATTCATACCGATTGGGATTTGCAAGAGATTGGATCCCAACTCGGTAGGAAGCCCTAGAAATTCGAATTGGGTTGCAATTGGATTTCTCCGGAATCGGTTTGCAAGAGATTGGACCGAAACTAGGGTTTTCGATTGTAATTCTATACCAATACCCGTTTGCAAGAGATTGGATGGGTAGGAACTATCCCAACCTAGGTCGTAGCTCGAGTTTGCACGAGAGTGGGCTCGAGATGCGATTGAACGATGATGTTGTTCTTCACGCTAGTTTTCCTAGGTTAGGGTTTGCAAGAGATTGGACCCTACCCTAGGTTTGCTATAGACCGGCAATAGCGCAAGAGCGTGAGCTTGGTTCTACATTCAGTTGCAACTAGTTCATCCGAATTTCAACTCTAGCAATTGTGAAACCTACGAGTCACAATGATGAGATACGGCGAGTAGCGGGGATTCCTTACCCCTAGGCGTCTTTATTAATTTGTTATTTCTTTCGTATAATTGAACGACTGTGATCGCATATTTGCGAACATTTCTCGACTATTCTTATAGCCAGGTGATTGAAGAAGACACTGTTATTAGGCCTCCCTGTGTTTGATACCCGCTCGTCGCTACACCGTGCGCTTGCGGTAAGACTACAGTGTCGCCGCTCCGGGACGTGTATCCGGGGCGCGATCAAGTTTTTGGCGCCGTTGCCGGGGAGGCAATAGTGTTTGATTCTACCTACTTAGCTATTTTTCTTTTTTGTTCTATTGTTTCTATTTTTATTTTACCTTCCGTTGTGCTAACTATTTCTTTGAAACTCTGTTTTCTCTTGCATGTACACGAGATCCTCGGTGAACCCCGAAGAGATACTATACGATCCGGAGATCGAGCGTACATTGAGGAGGATCCGAGCGGAGAGGAGACTCGTTACGGAAGGAAATTTTATGACCCAACCTGAGACACCCGAAGAATTGGCAGAGCGAATGGCGAGGATTATTTCCATAAGAGATAGGCTTCGGCCTAAGACTTCTTCCACGACCTCGTCCATAGCCATGCCGGAGTTGGCGGCCGACAAAAATTTCGAGTTGAAGACCGGATTGGTGGTTCTTATGCAACAAGATCCTTTTCATGGGAACTCCCATGAAAACCCTCATTACCACATCCAGCTCTTCCTATCTACGTGTGCCACCTTCCAAATGTCGGGCATCTCCGTGGATGCTATCAGACTGTGCCTCTTCCCTTTCACACTCAAGGACAAAGCCTTATATTGGTTGAGGACGCAAGCTGAAGGAATCTTCACCACTTGGGATGAATTGGCGAGTGCCTTCGTCGACAAATTTTACCCACCCTCCAAGACGGTGAAGATAAGAAGTGCTCTCATGTCCTTCAAGCAAGGACCACATGAGACTCTCTATGAAGCATGGGAGCGCTTCAAGGACTTGTAACATCAATGCCCCCATCATAGCATTGAGGATTGGGAGCTCGTCCACAGTTTCTACAATGGACTCCAACCAGGCACGAAACAAATCATTGATGCTACCGCCAATGGAGCCATTTTGTCAAAGACTCCCGATGAAGCTACGGCCTTGCTTGAGGAGATGACCTCGAACAACCAACAGTGGGGCGACGAGCGAGGACACTCTTCGTCCTCCTTGAAGCCGTCTAGCATTTATGAGGCCAAGGCCGTCGCGGAGCTAGCCAACAAATTTGATTCTCTCCACAAGGTAGTGGAGAAATTGGAGAAGTACATTACGGAGCCTCAAGGAGCCCCTTCTACATCCACGCCGAAAAATCATATGAGCGATTGGCAAGACCAATCCAAATCCATGTATGTAGGAGGAGAGCAAGGAGAAGGAGCTTTGGAGCAAATCCAATATGCCACGGGGAATTCTGGATATTGGGCCAATCCGGCCGCTAGAAACCATCTGGGTTTCTCATATGCCAATAATGATGGTGCATTGAACCCCCCGCCTCAACAACCTCCTCAAGCCCGGGCTCCACCACCACAACCAAATTATCCACCAAGGGGGCCACCGTAACAAAACTTCCCACCGAGGCAACAAGTGGGACCTTATAGGCCACCCGGGTATAATCAAGGGTGGAGAAATCCCAACCCTCCATAAGCTCAACAACGCTCGGATTTTGAAGCCAAGGTGGATGAGTTTATGGTGGAACAAAGGAAGATCAACGCCACATTGAAGGCGGGACAAGATTCACTCGCCACCGTCGTCGCTCAAATTGGGGAGCAACTTGCGTTGCTCAATAAAAACAATCAACAATTGCCGGCTCAACCCGAGCCGAATCCACGGGGCAACACCTGCCATATCAATGCGGTCGTTGCGGTTACAATAAGAGGAGGGAAGGATACTAATCCCCCCCATGACTCAAGACAAGGATCCCGTGGTGGAGAATCTAGGAGAAAGCGAGCCGGTAATTGAAGTGGTAAAGGAGAAGGAGCCGCAAGAAGGAGAAAAATCTAGAATGGAGGAGCTTATTGATGAGCGCCGATTTATGCCACCGGTGCCCTTCCCTCAACGGCTAGCTAGAGCCAAGATGGAGAAATGGCTAGCCAAGTTTCTCGAGTATTTGAGAGGGGTGAGCCTCAATATCCCCTTCCTCGACGCTTTAGTGGAAATCCCATCTTACGCCAAGTTCTTAAAGGACTTGATCACGGGAAGGAAGAGGAAGGAGAAGATAATGCTCGCGGAGGAAGGGACTTGGTTCACAAAGAGAGAGAAGGAGCCCGCCAAATTTAAAGATCCAGGAAGTTTCCGGATTCCTTGCACTCTAGGCGGCGTCCCCCCTACAAAAAGCATTGGTAGACTTGGGGGCTAGTGTTAGCCTCATGCCTCTCTCCATGTTCCGAAAGTTGAATACCGGCACGGATTTAAAGCCTACAGACATGCGGATTCAACTAGCGGACGGGCAGATTACAAGGCCGGTTGGGATCGCAGAGGACATCCCACTCCAAGTTCTGGGAGGCATATGTTTGCCATGCGATTTCGTGATAATGGACATCAAGGAGGAGGGCGATACATCACTCATACTTGGACGCCCGTTCCTCGCCACCGCCGATGTTATCGTCGACGTGCGGGAGGGGACTCTTACCTTGAACGTCGGCAACATCGAAGTGGAGCTCCATATACCGAAGGTAATGAAGCACATGCCTTATCATGAGGAGCTAGATTACATGGACCTCCTCGACGAGGTCATCGAAGAGGCGATCCCCCACTCCATCGGCACACCCCACGAAGATAGCTTCGAAGAAGGCCAAGATTTGGCCGAAGAAGAGAAGATGGAACACTCCCCTGATATCTCCATGGCGATTGATGATGGCGACACTGATGTCGCAAGAATACGGGAGCTCTGCAAGCTCTCAAAGTTGAGGACTCTGAAGAAAGCTCCACCGATACGACGATCGGTGTCACCGGCAAAGTCGAAGACCGGAGCAAGCTCTAGCTTGGGGGATCCACCCCCCAACATTGCCAATGACGAAGGGGCACTGAGAAAGACCACACACCACAATGATCCAAATCCGAGCGGTCTTCCCGGGAAATTCGACGGGTGCATCCCATATGCACCCAACATACCGCGCTAAATTGAAAATTTAAAGGGGTCGAGCTCAAGACCTTAAACGAGCGCTTGTCGGGAGACAAACCGACGGTTATCGCATTATTTCTATTTTAGTTTTTATTTTAGTTTTAGACTTTATTAGTGTTTTGAGTCGTTTTCCCGAAAAATTGTGACAACGGGTCCTATTTTCTTTGACAGGAGGAGGAGAAAAGGATATCTATCATAAGGAGGATGACCGAGGCGAAGAAGAGCGCTCCAGGAATGCGCTTGAGGCTTAGGAGGAAGAAGAAACCACCTGGAGGAAGAAAAACAGAGAGTAGAGCCAAAACGGAGCCCCGAAGCAGAAAACAGAGCCCCACTCGGCCGAGTACCATATCCACTCGACTGAGTACCATATCCACTCAGCCGAGCAAAGAAAGCCGTCCGCCCGAGTGGCGCACCAACACGGGAAGTCTGATGTACCCAACTCTCTGTCTTTTTTATGATTTCAGTATAAACTGCCACTCGGCCGAGTATATTTCTTCACTCGGCCGAGTGAAACTGATACACTCCTAGGGCGAAAATTGCCGAGTAGCTTATGCCACTCGGCCGAATGGACTTTTTCCACTCGGCCGAGGGTGGCAAAGCCACTCGGCCGAGTCGTAAGCGGATGGAGAAAATTTAAAAACTTTTTCGTTACGATCACTCGGCCGAGTGACATAGTCACTCGGCCGAGTCGTAACTTCCCTTATATAAGGCGAGTGGGCTCGGCACGAAATTCGAAACGCCCAAATTCAGTTCTCTCGCCCGAGCCCACGACCCTTCAGCTCCCTCGCCCGCGATCGACTCTCGTTCGCCCGAACGCCCTCGCCGCCGCCCTCGACCGCCCGACCGCCGGCAGCCGAGCACCGACCACCGAGCGCCGACCACCCCCCACCGCCGGTGACCCTCTTCGCCGCCGGCCAAGCTCCGGTAACCCCTATTTCGCGTTAAATCCTATTTTCTCCCCATTTTTAACGATCCGAGTACCCATTGAGGCCCTAACTCAAATCGATTTCTTTATTTATCTGTTATACCCCATCTCCCCCATGTATTTCGAATTTTATACGCTGATATCTGTTGGTAGCAACGATATATGAACTTCGTGTTTGATGATAACAAACGTGTGTGAATGTTTTAACGTGTGTGTTAAGTGTTTCAGGAACGACGAACGTGTGAGTAACTTACGGAAAGACTTGGTCAATGTGCGAAGGAGAAAGGGAGAGAACCTAACTTGAGTTAACTCATATCTATTGGAGTAAAACCCTATACCCTACTATATTTAAGCAAGCAATGAAGATGAGATTAAGCAGCTGGCCTAAATTTACAAGTGCTGGCCGAATTGATTGGTAGGCTCTACACAAAACCCTAAGACCAAGCAATGGATGGCATACACGTAATTAAGTAGTAGGGTTGGATGTTCATCTTCCTATAAAAAGAAATGTTAGGTCTTTAGGTTTGATCAAGGGGACGTGCAAAAAGAGTGCAAGAGCCGGCCCTTGTTTTTTAGAGCCTGATGCCGAAAATTTTTAGAGCCAAAAATCTTTTTTGAAGAGCAAAAAATCTGAAACCCTAGTGTCGTGCGTTATTTTTTTTCACTGGGGGTCTTCATCGTTCTGCGGCCACAAAAGTCTGAGAGGGCACCATTGATTAGAGAAGGAGAGCCGGCTACTTTTTTTGTCAGCCGCACAAAAAGGAAGAGAGCCATTCAAAAAGTTTTTGTGTCTTTGATTCATTGTCCACAAAATTTTCAAATGCCTGTCATCTCCTCACAAAGCGCGGCGGCCATCAAAGCTAAACGAATTAAAGAAAGGTGAGTTTTGTTTCTTCATTAAATTGATATTAAATCACCTCCTTCTTGTGACTCTTGAAGGTTATCAAAACAAAAAAGGAAACACACAAGCCGCCGTTTATCAAAAGAAAGTGACGCATCCTCTTTAAACAAAAAAAAGTCTGTGTACAAGCTTTTTGTGTGGGGGCCGAATTCTGTGTAGCAACCTGAAAGGCTGAAGTATTCTCTGCTGATTTGTGTTGACAAAAGGGGCCGAAATATCTCAACCATTTATCAAAGCCATAAGCAAACAATAACCCATTATTTTATTCATTTGCAGGCAAAAGAATCTATTTGGTGCTTCCCTCTTTGAAACGTTGAAATGCACAGGGACCATTAATTTTTGTTTGCATCTTTTTTTTGCATCAAAACGAAAAGGTTTAATTGCATCCTTATTCCCTTTTTGTTGGTTTTGATGACAGGCCGCACAAAAAAATTAAGAAGAGGAGCCGTATCTTATTTTTGAAGAAGCACTTCAAATTGATAATTCCAAAAGAACGTCAACCGAAAAAATTCATCAGTGCGCAAGTTTCATCGAGAGGGGAGCCGAACTATTGAGGGGACATCAGAGACTACTACTTGTCAGATTGATCTGATCACGCGCTGAACGACAGAGACGACACACCATTACTGAGCATTTCTAAAACTCTATCTATTTATCTTTGTATTGGTGTAGCGATCTTTGTAGGGGAAACTTTACCTTCTGTGTTACTTTTTGGGGACCTGACGACTTGGGAGTCGTCACGGAGGGAGAGCATCTGACTAGATTGATAGTGTAGAGCACGTGGTGTGCGTACGAGCTAGGTGAGAGTAGATTTGGGATCTTGACTCATTGTAGCTGTACAGGATTACATATCTATCTAGTATTTGCTTTCGGGGGCTGGAGTAGGTCGTGGGGACGACCGAACCAGGGTATATCTGTGTGTATTCTGTGATTGCTATTTTATTGCCCTGTCTGTGCCTATAACTGCGTGGGATTGTTCGTGGGTTGCACGAATATTTTTATTAGCCTATTCACCCCCCCTCTAGGCTACGATCCAGATCCAACAAGTGGTATCAGAGCCAGTTTAGAGGATCTAGTCTAGATTATTAGATGACCATGAATATATCTGATTGTGCTTTTGCTGAAGGTCAGTCTATAGCCCGTCCCCCTAAGTTTAACGGTGTAGACTTTGCATATTGGAAGGCTAGAATGAAAATCTATTTAGTGTCTGTTGATTATGATGTGTGGGATATTGTTGAAAATGGTTATAGTCTACCCACTATTAAAATTGAAGACACTGTTATGATTAAGCCTAAAGACAAGTGGGATTTAGCTGATAAGAAACTTTATACTCTTAATGGTAAATCTATGAATGCGCTTATATGCTCTCTTGATAAATCTGAGTTTAATCGTATCTCACATTGTCTAACTGCGCAGGAAATCTGGCATACACTGGAGGTGACACACGAGGGAACATCGCAAGTAAAGGAATCCAGACTTGCGTTGCTGAGCACTGAATATGAGAGCTTCCGCATGCTACCAACAGAATCAGTTAAAGACATGTTTGCGAGGTTCACGGACATCGTCTACAAATCCAGTTCCCTCGGTAAGCCATACTCTAGCCATGAACAGGTACGAAAGATCTTAAGGGCTCTACCAAGCTCGTTCAGGCTTAAAGTCACCGCTATTCAAGAAGCTAAGGACTTGTCAACAATGAAAGTGGAGGACTTGATAGGCAACCTAATGTCACACGAGCTTGAGTTGCAGAGTATAGAAGCCAGAGAGAAACCTGAAGAGAAGACCAAAGCTTCCACACCATTAGCTCTTCAAGCTAACGATGACGATCTTGATAAGGAGCAAGCTCTAATGGTCAGAAACTTCAGGAGATACATTCAGACTGATCAAGGAAGAGCTGAGATGGGAAAAAGGTTCATTCGTTCTAATAATTCTAATTTTGGTAAGAATTCCTATGATCAGAAAGCTATTAATAGAAGTGAATGTTTTAAATGCAGGAAGAAAGGGCACCACATAAAAGATTGCCCACAACAACACACAGCTCAAGTTGCAAAAGGAAAAACGAAAGTGCTGACGTGGGACATGGATAGCGAAGCTGAGGAGGAGGATGAGGAACATGAAGCCCACTCCTGCATGGCATTGATGGCCAAACACGTTGAGGTAGAATCTCCCACTAAAGCTGAATTTTTAGAAATCTGTAAAGGAATGCAACATAGAATTGATGAGCTAGAAGCTGATGTGGAATGTTATAGGAATGATAACTTTAATATGCAACAAACTGAGTATGACATGTCTATTGAAATGAAAAATCTTAAACAAGAGCTTGTTGCATGCAAATCTACCATTACTATGTTAGAAAAAGAGAAAGCTAGCTTGCCTGAATAAATTGATTGCCTTTCATGTCCCTCTTTATTAAAGGATATTAGCATGTATAAGCTAGATAAGATAAAGCTTGAAACTGAAAATGATTTGCTTTCTGAAAAGATTAACATGCTAAATCTTGAACTTAAAGAAAAAATGAGGGATTTTGAAAAGAAAGAAGAGGAAAACAAGCAAGCTTTCATTAGTAGATGCACTTTGCTTGTGAATGAAAACGATATCTTGAAATCCAAAGTCACCACCATAGAATTGTCATTAAAGAGATTTTCCATTGGAAAACAAAATTTGGACATTATTCTTGAAAATCAAATTTATGGAAATAATAGGCGAGGATTAGGATATGGTCTTAAAAATGTTGAAAAATCAAAATATAGAAAAGTTCACATTGAATCAACAAAGGTTGGAAATTTTCATGCTAAGTGCTTTAAATGTGGATGCGTTGGTCATACTTCATATCATTGTAAATATAGGAACAAAAACATTAAGTTCAAACAAATATGGGTTCCTAAATCTTTGATGACTAACGTGAGTGGACCTTGTTGGATTCCAAGGTCACACACGACACCTCTTTTGTAGGTGGATGGAAATTTGACGAGGAGCGATAAATTGAATGTCTCATTACTTTTTAGCTCCTTAGTCAAACGGCGACGCGAAGGTATATCTCATTCTTTGAACTTAATGCATACCTTTATAGCAATTTTTTTGTTCGCTTTTTTGTGTGATTGGACTTTTCTTTGTTTGTGTGCTAGTAGTTACATTGCTATGTGTGCATGATTCTTTTTGTTTGTGATTGCATCTCATATTTTCTTTAGTACTTCATGCATATAAAAAAAACTGAAAAACTGAAAATACAAAAAGAAATTGGCGCTTATATGTGTATCTTTCTCTTTGATTCATTACAAGAAGTATTCATGAATGATTTTCATATCTATGTAGAAATTGGTGTATTATTTCTTTTGCCACATGCGCATGCTCATGTTTCTAAATATTCATGGCATGTTCAATGACTGAGAATAACTTGATTTCTACACCACCTACTTCACTTCCACATGTATTATTATTGTTGCACGTTTGGAGATATCGTTTAAGAAGTATGGAAAGTGAATGTAGGAGGAAAACTTAACTGCAAATCTAAGGGATATGTTATACCTTGCCATGGATAAAAATTGAGCAAAAGAAAGTGTTGTTATAAGTATTTTGAAAAAAAAATGTGAAAACAAAAGATAATTGCTCCGTATGGAAAATGGATACAATCCTTGGCAACGGTATTACCCACGAGTATCCAACATAAGCTTTATGGGTAAACTTTAGCGTTGGTGTATTTACTCTTCAAGCAATGCCACCCCCACATCTAAGAGTCCTTATAGGCTATGTTTTGGGGTGTGGTACCTTGAACTCATTTTTAATGAGGTGTGAAAAATCAATCCTAGGTGATAGAACGTTATTTGGAAAATGTGGATTGGTTCCGGTTGACTTTCTAAATGATTCTCCCCATGTGCTTCAATTTTAATCATCACACGTACACGTTGGTGTTGAAGTCTTAGTTGCTTAATTTCATTGGATTTTGACTTGATTATTCTATGATAGTAAGCATGCAATTGTTGGTGATGGTTAATAATATTCTCTTTTTGCATGTTATATGATTTTGACTTCGTCTTATAACTTTTGATGATAACAAAGGGGGAGAAATGGAAAGATTTGATATTTGTGGTAATTGAAAATGGAAAGATGTGATATTTGTGGTAATTGTTATTGGTGTGCTATTTGGTTGATTATTTGATTAAGGGGGAGCATTAAGGAATATTGGGGAAGCATTAAAATAGGGGGAGCATGCTTATTGTTAAACTTTACACATCATTGTTCGCACATCATTTCATCTCATTGCATGTCACCCTATATCGCCACACTTTCACACACACTATTTGCATCTTAATGCTCACATCTTATACTTAGTTTGTTATCATCAAAAGGGGGGGATTGTTGGTAGCAACGATCTATGAACTTCGTGTTTGATGATAACAAATGTGTGTGAATGTTTTAACGTGTGTGTTAAGTGTTTCAGGAACGACGAACGTGTGAGTAACTTACGGAAAGACTTGGTCAATGTGCGAAGGAGAAAGGGAGAGAACCTAACTTGAGTTGACTCATATCTATTGGAGTAAAACCCTATACCCTACTATATTTAAGCAAGCAATGAAGATGAGATTAAGCAGCTGGCCTAAATTTACAAGTGCTGGCCGAATTGATTGGTAGGCTCTACACAAAACCCTAAGACCAAGCAATGGATGGCATACACGTAATTAAGTAGTAGGATTGGATGTTCATCTTCCTATAAAAAGAAATGTTAGGTCTTTAGGTTTGATCAAGGGGACGTGCAAAAAGAGTGCAAGAGCCGGCCCTTGTTTTTTAGAGCCTGATGCCGAAAATTTTTAGAGCCAAAAATCTTTTTTGAAGAGCAAAAAATCTGAAACCCTAGTGCCATGCGTTATTTTTTTTCACTGGGGGTCTTCATCGTTCTGCGGCCACAAAAGTCTGAGAGGGCACCAATTGATTAGAGAAGGAGAGCCGGCCACTTTTTTTGTCAGCCGCACAAAAAGGAAGAGAGCCATTCAAAAAGTTTTTGGGTCTTTGATTCATTGTCCACAAAATTTTCAAATTCCTGTCATCTCCTCACAAAGCGCGGCGGCCATCAAAGCTAAGCGAATCAAAGAAAGGTGAGTTTTGTTTCTTCATTAAATTGATATTAAATCACCTCCTTCTTGTGACTCTTGAAGGTTATCAAAACAAAAAAGGAAACACACAAGCCGCCGTCTATCAAAAGAAAGTGACGCATCCTCCTTAAACAAAAAAAAGTCTGTGTACAAGCTTTTTGTGTGGGGGCCGAATTCTGTGTAGCAACCTGAAAGGCTGAAGTATTCTCTGCTGATTTGTGTTGACAAAAGGGGCCGAAATATCTCAACCATTTATCAAAGCCATAAGCAAACAATAACCCATTATTTTATTCATTTGCAGGCAAAAGAATCTATTTGGTGCTTCCCTCTTTGAAACGTTGAAATGCACAGGGACCATTAATTTTTGTTTGCATCTTTTTTTTTGCATCAAAACGAAAAGGTTTAATTGCATCCTTATTCCCTTTTTGTTGGTTTTGATGACAGGCCGCACAAAAAAATTAAGAAGAGGAGCCGTATCTTATTTTTGAAGAAGCACTTCAAATTGATAATTCCAAAAGAACGTCAACCGAAAAAATTCATCAGTGCGCAAGTTTCATCGAGAGGGGAGCCGAACTATTGAGGGGACATCAGAGACTACTACTTGTCAGATTGATCTGATCACGCGCTGAACGACAGAGACGACACACCATTACTGAGCATTTCTAAAACTCTATCTATTTATCTTTGTATTGGTGTAGCGATCTTTGTAGGGGAAACTTTACCTTCTGTGTTACTTTTTGGGGACCTGACGACTTGGGAGTCGTCACGGAGGGAGAGCATCGGACTAGATTGATAGTGTAGAGCACGTGGTGTGCGTACGAGCTAAGTGAGAGTAGATTTGGGATCTTGACTCATTGTAGCTGTACAGGATTACATATCTATCTAGTAGTTGCTTTCGGGGGCTGGAGTAGGTCGTGGGGACGACCGAACCAGGGTATATCTGTGTGTATTCTGTGATTGCTATTGTATTGCCCTGTCTGTGCCTATAACTGCGTGGGATTGTTCGTGGGTTGCACGAATATTTTTATTAGCCTATTCACCCCCCCTCTAGGCTACGATCCAGATCCAACAATATCATTGTTTGTTACGCAGGCTATCTTGGGGGAGCTTAGGGGAGCTTCCGGACGCGCTATTGGCTTCGTGGAGGCGGCGTCTTCGCACCTACCCGCTGTTTTGCTCTCGCGGCGTGTTTAGGTACATTCGTTCCATCTTTTTAGCACGCCACATTTTATATTAGTTGGGTGAGCACTCGGGGCACACATGCCGCCCCGTACACGGCCACGCACTCGGGGAGCTTCCGCCAAGCGGAAGCGGACGGATGAGCCCGGCCCCTCCCACGCTAGGGAGGACTCCCCTCCGCCTTCACCACCCCACCCCACACAGCCACTTCCAGCCGACCCCGTCTATCCGCAGCCACTTCCAGCTGACCCCATTCACGCACAGCCACCACCGGCTCCGGTTGTCGGGCCGCTGGGGATCATGTTCAAAGACGACGCACCGCGCGTCCGATTTGAGCGTATCGCCCAGCGCCCGATAGTACCCTCCAGGTTCGCTCACTTAGCAGACCTAGACCGCCTGGGGGTACTCGAGGGGATGCTCACGTTGTACGACAACGTGGGTTGGCGAGATTTTCTTTCTGTGTCGGCGGACACCTACGTCCATCTGACACTCGAGGTACTTAGCTCGATCGCCCGGACCGATGAGGGATGCTCCTTTAGACTCATGGATCGAGAGTGTCGGATCACTCTCGATATTCTTAGAGCATTCTTTCAGTGGCCCGCAGTCCCCACACCCGACCGAGCCTACGCCCACACACACATCCCTCCCCCATCTTTCGATTCACACGCCTTTTGGGCCAGGATCACGGGTTTACCTCAGGCCTTTGACCCTAGTAGGGCCAAGGCCTCGGCCATAATCCACCCCTGCCTCCGCATAGCACAGCGCCTTATAGCGACCACTTTTCTAGCGAGGTACAAGCCTGGGATGATGTCTACGCCTGAGCTCTATATGCTCTACGCGAGGACTCGCCCCAGAGTTCTGGATAGGGATGGTGTTACAATGGTCCCCGCCGTTGAGATTGACGTCTCTAGCTTGTTTTTGGACCGCATCATCGTATCGGTGGGCGCTCGCTCTCCGATATGTTGTGGTGGCCTGATCACCCTGCTAGCCCTGATGACCGGCGAGGACCTTCCGGTCGACCTGCGTCGACATTCGGGCCCCACTTCACTTTCGATAGACGTCATGGCCCGGATGAAGATGCTTCATCCGCACGGCCAGCGGCACTGGGTATGGTTGCACGGTCCTTTCGGTGCTGACTACATGATCCTCTCGAGCCCCGCTCGGACACACATAGGACCAGCACACGAGGACTGGCTTCCGACGATGGATCTCCTGATCCCCGCCGCCTACGTGCTTGAGGCCGAGGAGGCTGAGCAGGCACACCCTGCACATGTAGACCCTGTGTTCCCTCAGCCTGAGCCTGCACTTTCTGTCGCTCCCGACACTTCTGTCCCCACTTCTGCCAGTGTCGGGAGTACACGTACTGAGCCATCCTCCACTACCACCACGCCTACCACCACCCCCACCACTGCTGTGCCCCTGTCGGTTGAGCCACTCACCTCTCTGCTACCCGAGCGTCCACCCACCATACTTGAGAGCGGCGAGTCTTCCTTTGCTTCCGTCGTGGAGACCCTATCCACTTTGATCTCCGCTGGGGTTTCACCTTTTGGACCCCACACTTCCTCCCCAGCGGTCGACCCTTTTGTCTCCACCGTAGCTGTCCTATCTGAGAGCGTCGTGACGTCTGTTCCTACTTCTGTGTCACTGACCTCTCTAGCTGCCTCGTCACCGATTTTGTCTTCCACTTCCACTACTGCTGCTTCCACCTTACCCAGCCTGCGTCCCAGCCTCGCACTGAGGCTGGGCATCCACTAGTGAGCACATCACCCTTTCCACCCATGCCTACTGTCCCGATCACCTACACTGCCCGTATTAGACAGCCCCGACCTGCTCAGCCTAGACCTGTCCGTCCCTCCGCTCCACCACCCCCTGACGCCTTAGTTCAGAGCGTTCGCTCTCTTGAGGGGGCGATGAGTGGACTCCGGGGCGATTTTAGGGCTCTGTCTTCCACAGTCACCGCCATGCAGCACCGCCTCGAGCTACTTCCCGGCATTCACTTTTGCCTGACCCAGATTCGTGAGCGACTGCCACGACCACCACCCACCCAGCAGACACGTCCACCACCACCCCCACCTCCGCCTCAGGACGGAGATGGCGCAACACCACCAGCTTAGGCACACCCTTGATGCCATTGATATTTTTTGTCGTTATGCTGCCCATCCTCTGCTTGGTCCTGATGATTTTTGCCCACCCCTCCTCCCCTCACTATTTTTGTCCACATTTTGATCATATCATTATATATCCTTTTTCGGGAGTGAGGGAGAGTATTTTTGGTGACACACACATATCTGCATCACTCTTACCCTTGCATGCATCACATCCGCATCACATTTTTCATTTTGTTATTTTTATTTCTTTTTATCATGCATGCATACCCACCCCCACCCATTACCCGTCTCTCAGTGTGCCACACTCCGCACATTGAGGACACTGTGCACTTTAGCTTGGGGGAGTGAGTTCTCACGTTTTTTGCTTTTATCACCTTTTATTTTTAGTTTTTTCACGTTTTTCCACTTTTGCACCCATTTTTCATCACGTTTTTTCTTTTTTACCATGCATCCCGTTTTTTCTTATTTTCCTTGTGTGCTGCATTGTAAATATCTTTGGTTTTCTTTTATCTTTATTTCTTTCATCTTTTGCTAGAGATGACTTTTCTGTGATGATGATGACGTGGTGTTAGCTTTTCTCTATATGCATGCTATATTTGTCGTGTCATAGCTTTTTATTTTTGATATCATATGCTATGTTCTGCTTTGTATTTAGAAATAGTAACCCACTCTCTTTTGCTGTATGAAAATGGATGAAATTCTATTCTTAGCTGATGTCTGATGATTCATATGTATGCTATCGTAGAAAACACACCAAGATTCACGTCATTGATGCTTATATCTGGAGTACTGCTTTCTTTTCTCGTATCACTTCTTATTGCATGATTTGTACGCTTCACTTCAGGTTGATTGAATGTCTGCTAGCATTGATAAATCTGGATTAGTTTACTTTTTGAGATTAAACTGAGTAGATTATATTACCCTGCTGAAGTTGTCATGCACGTCCTATAGAGTGAACTGAGAGATACATTTATTTCTTTCTCCACATATCTTGAACATTATTTCTCTATTTTATATTCATTGGTGAACCCCCCTTAGCGATTCTATTATTGGCATCCCCCCGTTAGTATATCACATGCTCCAAATTCCCCAAAATCCAAAGAAAAAAATACTTGTATATCCTTCTCTTTGATTTGGGATCATTGTGTATATATGTTATGAAAAAAAAAGAGAAAAAGAAAAAGAAAAAGATTTGAGAAGAAGAAAAGAAAAGAGAAAAGTAGTTCGAAAACGATCCCATCTCATTCACTTTCTCTCTTTCTTCCCTCTTTAGCTTTTATTTTTGTTTTCTTATACTTTTGGAGCTTCATAAAAAACGGGGATGTAAATATCGTTTTGTATATGCCACCACGCTTATAGATAAGCTTGGGGGAGAGAATCCAATGATGTGTGAGAGAGTGACTACCTGACGGTGCATGACAACCTAAGCTAAAGAATATTTTATACTCGGTAAGATTGCTAAAGTTTCACAAAATCCAGAAATCTATGCTTAGCATTCACTTCATGAAAACCACACTTTTTCTATTCTTACTACTCTATCGTGTGATATCTCTTATACTCCTTATAGAAAGCATTCAACTGAAAAGTGTGTGATCTACGGTATTGTATACCGCTTTAGATGCTTCAGACGATGTTAATCTTAGAATTATTCCATTTTTCATGCTATATTGATATTCTTGGGTTTTCTATTTCAAGTGCACCATTATACTATGATATCGAAATAAAAAGTCTTTGACATGTGGTTTATATTCGATGCATGCTATATGAGTAAGCAAAACCCACGTCCTGAGAAAAATGATCTAGCAACTTCCCTCTTCGTTTTCTATTTTGTTTTCGTTTTCCATTTTCCGCCTTTCCATCGTTTTTTGTTTATCTTTATCCACCGGGTTCGCTTTTTACTCATCTTCCTCGAGGACGAGTAAGAGGTAAGCTTGGGGGATTTTGATCACTCCGTATTTTACACCTTTTTTCTGCATATTTGCATGCCATTTAGATCGCTCAAATCGTGTTTTTCATGTTTATTCGACAATATTGCGATGCTTTTCACGATTTGTTGTTTTTGTCGTATTTCAGGAGATTTGGAGCGATTTGGAGTGATTCTGAGATGCACCCACTCCGGAGTGTCACCGACGACTCTCTTGAGGGGTATTTTGCTATTGGAGAGGAGTGAAAGGAGAAAGAACATCGTAGGATCGACGAGGGAGCGAAAATATGAAGTTTGGGCGTTTTGAGTATTTCACTCGGCCGAGTGAAGGAGTCACTCGGCCGACCATCGGAAGCCCGCTCGGCCGGCCAGATCGGACACGCAACAGAGCTATATCAGCGTGCACTCGGCCGAGCATCGCCATGTCACTCGGCCGAACCACGGAGACCCACTCGCCCGAGTGGCATCAAGACGACGGCAGTAAAAATCCCAGACTTACTGTTTTTGTACAGTCAATTTCCGAGTCCTCGTCCGCCCGAGTGACAAACGACGTCCGCCCGAGTGAAGATCGCCCATCGGCCGAGTGAAGAAAAGTCACTCGGCCGAGTGACTCCCGAGGAGACGACCCCCTAGACCCCCAACTCTCTGGAATCTGTCAGGGTCTATCACTCGGCCGAGGGACATTTGTCACTCGGCCGAGTGAGCCGCGCTGCCTGTAGCGTAAACTGTGATTTTGAGGCTGCGCAGGGGCATTTTCGTCACAGTTTTTTGGGCGATTTTGGGGGGTATTTAACCCCAGTTTTTAACCTAGTTTGGAGAGCTTTTTCAGAACTTTTTGCAGCCTTTTTAGATTAACTTTTTAAGGATTAGATTGAGCTTTTAGGGAGGAGAGAAAATGGTTATTTTGTTGGATGCTATCTTGTTCTTTATTGGTTTGTCTCTCTTTCCCTCAAAAACTCCATTTTTATTGATATTTTGAATATTTCTATGAATTCCATTGATTTTGATTGTGAATTTCTATTGCATTATATTATGAATTGTGAGTAGTTTCATCGTCTTAGGGCGTAGGGATGAACCCTACGAACCCTATTTCTAATTTGTGATGAATTGGTGAAATTCTTGCTAGAATTGACTAGGGTTAGTTTGGGATTGCTATAATACGAATAGCTAGGGATTCATACCGATTGGGATTTGCAAGAGATTGGATCCCAACTCGGTAGGAAGCCCTAGAAATTCGAATTGGGTTGCAATTGGATTTCTCCGGAATCGGTTTGCAAGAGATTGGACCGAAACTAGGGTTTTCGATTGTAATTCTATACCAATACCCGTTTGCAAGAGATTGGACGGGTAGGAACTATCCCAACCTAGGTCGTAGCTCGAGTTTGCACGAGAGTGGGCTCGAGATGCGATTGAACGATGATGTTGTTCTTCACGCTAGTTTCCTAGGTTAGGGTTTGCAAGAGATTGGACCCTACCCTAGGTTTGCTATAGACCGGCAATAGCGCGAGAGCGTGAGCTTGGTTCTACATTCAGTTGCAACTAGTTCATCCGAATTTCAACTCTAGCAATTGTGAAACCTACGAGTCACAATGATGAGATACGGCGAGTAGCGGGGATTCCTTACCCCTAGGCGTCTTTATTAATTTGTTATTTCTTTCGTATAATTGAACGACTATGACCGCATATTTGCGAACATTTCTCGACTATTCTTATAGCCAGGTGATTGAAGAAGACACTGTTATTAGGCCTCCCTGTGTTCGATACCCGCTCGCCGCTACACCATGCGCTTGCGGTAAGACTACATTGTCGCCTCTCCGGGACGTGTATCCGGGGCGCGATCAATAATGACAATGAATCTCCACTCTAATTGCAATTAAATTTCTTGTTCTTTCCATTTTTCCCTAAGCTTTAAACCCTTCTAATTTCAGCAAGAACCCTTTCCTTTTTAACAAACCATAACCTATCTAACTCACGCACACACATTGCTCTACAAAAATAAAACCAAAACAAAACCTAGGACTTCATCTCGCAGCCGTCATTTTGTTTTCTCATTTACATTCTCATACACATGAAAAACCCTAACAACCCTAGCCCTCTCAACTCCAGCACACCTCCGACCCCTTCACCCCTCTCTCCGCCGTACTCAGGCCACCCACAACTCCCAGCGCCTCGCCGTCGTCCCCAAACCTCCGACTGCAACACCCTCCGACCAACCCGCGGTAGCCTCCCTTCCACTCGCTGCATCACTCCATAAACCACGTCCCCACAGCCCCTCCGACCCGTTCAGCCCCTCTTCCAACCAGCACCAAACCCAGCGCCTCATCGCTCCGGCCATCTTTCCAACCAAACCCGCCACCTCTCCGACCTGAACTGCAGCTACCGTCCTCTCTCCGACGCGCCTCACCACCTCGACGATGTCGGCACTTCTCTCCCTCCACCGTGCCTCAGCCACCCAGCACCCGCAAAACACTCCTCCTCCGGCCATCTTTCCGACCGCTGCAACCCCCTCCTTGCTAGCAAAAGAACCCAGCGCCTCAACACCCTCCGACCAAACTCCGACCCTCAGCAACGCACGACTGCCAGCCCACGTCGTAGAACCGCCGCCGTCCAGCCCCAGTCACCGCGCCCAGTTACTGTCAGAGCACCACCGCCTGCAACCTGCGCGAGCTAAAACACGTAAGCTTAACAACATATTAGTATTAATAATATTAGCATAATATAATTGACAGCATGTTAGTATTAAATATGATGTTAATATAATATGTTAGTTTAGTTAGATATCTTGTTAGTAGGTAATATATATATTAATACTGTTAATAATCCAGTTAGTAATCCTGTTGTAGATTACTATAAATATATTAGTATGTTAATAATATGATGTTAGTTAGTAATGTTAGTTTTATAATATATTAAGTTGTTAAAAATCTGTACGTATGTTAGTATATAACATATAGGTTAGTATATGTTATTATAATAACAATTAGTTTGTAAATAATGTAGTTATAACATTAGTTCAATTATATTAGTGTTATAATATTAGTTTGTTAAAATCTGCATGTTAGTTTGTTATTTTATATATAACAGTTAGTATTATAAATGATGATTAATATAATGATGTTAGTATAATGTTATGTTAGCCTATATATAAACCAGTACCTCAGTTTTATTAATACATATAAGTTAGTATAATAGTAATGTTAGTAATAATGGTATGTAAGTTAGCTTTAATAGGTTAGCACTATATAAACTTGTACCATATTAATATGATTCTGTTAGCTTAAAACGGTTAGCCTCATACTCGAATCTAAATGACACAGATAAATTGCGCCATCCGTTGCGATCACCGGGACACTTACCATCGCCTCCAGGTAAGTACTTTATTGAAATTGAATGTTAAGGCGAACTGCTTAATCTGATGCTAAAACTTTATTCTGAAAATGCTTGTTAACTTTATTAATCAAATTGCATGTTCTTATTATGCCTATTGCATCTGGACTCTTCGTATTAATATTGCATGTTCTTTATTAATAAAAATGGACTCTTCGTATTAATGCTTCTTCGGTAAAAGAATAACTTATTCTCACCTTGTTATCAAATTAAACTAAACTGGACAGAGGGTAGGACACAACCCTCGAAACATAAATGAAAACCCATCGATTACATATGGAAAGGAAACTAGTCGAAGACTAGTTATGACACTTGGATGGGGTTGGTCCACAGTAGTAGGGTTCGTAGATGTAACTTGACCACCTTATGGCTACCTCCATACCACACCAATGTAGGCAAGCATCTTGGCCATTTTCCAGCTTAGGGATGGTAAGAAGCGTCACGGTAAACCCCAGATGATAGGGTGCATCAAGAACATACTACCCACCCGGACATGGACTTATCACGAGCACAAATAACTGAAATACTCAACATGCAACTGCTTTTACTTTTGAATTGTAATTCATATGTTAACTTCAGCATGCTTATGTTTTACTTTATGCACTCATTATTCATAAATGTGTACTAACAATCTTTTGTTCTTTCCCAAGTACACTCCTTATTCTATTACTTTAAAGAAATCTTGCCGAGCTATTCGCTAACATATATTTCAATGTAATTGTGAAATATATGTTAGGTTTAGAGTCTGATTACATTGAGAACCCTGCTTCTGAGGATCTTATCTTGGAGGACGACCCTATTGACCAGAGTTACGAGGATACTGAGGTCCTCACTGCTGAAGAATAAAGAGAGTTGTTTTAATTCTTCTCATTAGTATTATTTGTAGCTTTGCAGGTGTGTTTACATTTCTATAAATTGTACAGCCATGCTAGGCCTAACTACTTGTGTACTCATTTTGAAAAACTCTGGAGTAAAAGTGAAATGAATTTTTATGTTGTTCTGAGAATATTTGCATGCAAGAACTTGCTTAACTAAACCAACACTTATTGTACTTAAGTCAAAGAAGAAAGAAATGAATAAAAGTACTTCTTCTTTGCTTTAAGTGCATGCGGACTCGCTCGCATCATCTCTCCCAAGTATAATGGGAAGCGGGGTGTGACATGTTTTAGTGGTGGCCCATGCAGGTCTCCTCTTGCATTCTGCGAAGATACTTCAGAACAGTGTAAATATCATCACTAACCAGATCGTTTGAATAACTTCATACACAAATGTTTACATTTTTCCTTTTGAAGCATGGCAAGAAGATTGCATACTCGCAACAGAAAAGGAGACATCGGAAGCGGTGTTTCCGACATTCATGAAATCATGGGAGTGATGAGAGGCAAGTTGGAGATCCAACAGCAGCTGATTCAGTAAGGACAACAAGTTGTGCAACCTGCACCATCGCCTCCTTGAGCTGAGCCTAGAGCCAAGAAATTTTGGGAGTTGAACCCGTAGAGCTTCTCCGAAAAGAAGGGCAATTGGAAGCTAAAGAATGGGCCCAAATTACAGAAGACGACCTGAGTCTTTCCCGTATTGATCAGGTAGGATGGGTGGAAGTAGCCAAGAAGCAGCTGACTGGAAATGCACGAAACTGGCGGGACACGGAAGAAGCCCGTCTGGTCAAGCCCATCAACTGGACCATGTTTCAAGAGCGTTTTGACGCTCAATATTTTTCTCGATCAGCTAAGAGGGAACTTCAGCAACGATTTGTCAACATGGAGCAAGGCAATCGTACTGTTGACGAGTATGAGGCAGAGTTCTCTATGCTTAGTCGATTCGCTCCACATCTGGTGGAGGACCCCGAAGACCGTGCATATCGATTTCTCCAGGGTTTGGACCTGGATATTCAGGCTTTGATGTCTTCGGCGAATCTGACTACACATCAGGATGTATTGGATGCTGCTAGGAAGCATGAGTTTATCATGAAGCGTAGGAAGGCGCTTCAGACTGGAGGGAGCAGATGCCCACAGGAGTCACTCAGGGGCAATCTTAGGCCTACACAGACTGCACAATTCAAGAGGCATGCTACTCCTGCCAACAATCGATCTCAGATGGTGTGCTTCCACTGCAAGCAGACTGGTCATCTCTAGAAGGACTGCAGAGAGCTGCTGAATCAATGTCTGATATGTGGAGCCTCAGCATATGCTACCAGAGACTACCCTCGCCGCACCAACAAGCCGATGACTACTGGACCTTCTGGACCTATTCAGCGTGGAGCTCCTGGACCGAATCATCAGCGTGGACCACCTCTGGCTCCACAACAGAAGGCTTTCGCACTGGCGAGGCAGAACCAACCGATGTGTCAGGTTTTCACCATGACAGCCGCAGAGGCTAAGACTGATGAGCAAGTGGTATCAGGTAATGCTTTAACTCTTCTTTTATAATGCTTACGTTATATGTGTTGGACGCAACGATCTAGGGTCTCTGGTTTGATGATGACAAACATGTCGTTATATCTGACGTGTGTGCTTAGTGTGTTTCAGGATTGACGAAACGTTATATTTGGAGGAGTTACTATTCATATAGCTATTTGGGTGAGAGAGAGCTTTGGCCTAAGCAAAGTGGACTTAGTCCAATTTGAGATGAGATGGAAATGATTTCTTGACTTGGTCAAAAATCTATTCATATAGCATGGTGGACTTGGTCCAAAGAGGAAAGGAGATGGAGCCAAATTTGAATTCAAAAGGGATTTGATTAAATCTTTTGGCTAGATGTGCAATTATTTGAATATTCCTATCCTTATTCAAATCAAATCAAAAATCCCACAAAATCCTCATCAAGATATCTCCTATTCATATCCATATTGGAAAGGAACCCTAGTCCCTATAAAAACCCATCTCTTCACGGGCAAATAATGCGACAATCACAAAAAAGCAAGAGAGGGCAGCCGAAAATATAATTCACCAAGGCCAAAAATTTCTCACGTCCCAACCAAAAAAAACCTAGTCTAAAGCCGCCAGCTTCTACAAAAACAAAGGTTCTCCTCCAAAAGCTTAATGCACACACCCTGCAATCAAAAATTATATTTCTCAAGGCCAAAGCAATTAATAAGATAACCTTGAGCAACCATCTCCCAAGGCCAAAAGACGTTCTCGCAAGCATCTCTCAAAGACCCTGTTGCAAAGAAGTCCAAGCTCACGCTGCCAGAGTTGTGAGGAGTTGCCGTTCGAAGGAAGGTGCTGCCGAAGTCGTACTTGCCACCGTGCACAGCATCGCTCGTGTCACCGTTCATCCTCGACGTCGCTCGAAGACTGCAGCTTGCCACCAAAGTCTTGCCGAAGTCCGTAACCAAGCGCCAATGTCAAGAGCTACTCGCCATTGAGACCCGAAGATGGAGCTGTTCGCCGTCGAGATCCTGAAGACGGAGCGCCGCCGTATCATCGTTGCTGCTGCCCCACAGAAGAGATCGCCGCCCGTACTGCTGATCAAGCGGAGATGAGCTCGCACTGCCATCGCGCTGCTGACGTTGTAGACCCTGTCGCCACGAAGTCGCCGCACGAACGACGAACTCGCTGACGAAGGAGCACTTGAGGTATCCGCTGATGTCATTGTCGAGTACGCGAAGAACACTTCGTCGCCCAAGCGAACGTCGGAGAACGAGATCGAAGAAGCTGTCGTTGCGACATCGAAGTTAGAAGAAGTCGGAGTATATCGGAGCTGTCGCCGTGATCACCAAGGAGAAGTCGCCGCAAAGATCACTGCCACTGTCGCTAAAGAACTCGCTGTAGTCGGACGAAGAAGTCGACGACGAAGACAGCCGCTGCATGACTTGAAATCGAAGCGAACAGATAAGATTGCGTGGGATAGAAATCAACGACGGATATTAAATATGGCGGCCGCTTGATCACGAGAGATCGGAACGCAAAAATTGCTGAAGCACGGATTTCAAAGCGTGACGTGGCTTAAGATTTAAAGGGAATTGCTCTGCGCACAAGCCTCGTATTTATTTTATTTGAACTGAGTTACTCTGCACACCGACTGCTGATTTTAAGAAGAGTTGCTGAGCGCACAGCCGGCCATTTTATAAGGATTTGAACTGAATTTCTTTACACACAGACCAGTGTGTATTTTGCAATTCAGGAGTCAGATTGAGACACCGTTTGCGTCAGATTGGAGCTGACGACGTGCTGATTGACAAAGACGCCTACACGGACACGAACTGAGCATCTCTAAACCCTTAAACTTTTTATTCGTGTTTTAGTGTAACGTTCTCTGTAGGGAAAACTTTACCATTTTTGGGGACTATTTTGGGACTTGTCTGGTTGGGGCTAGACAAGTGGGACCCAGCTAGTTTGGGACTAGCTGGTAGAAAGCGTTACTAGGATTGATAGTGAGAGAAAACACAGTGAGTGGGGTACTGAGAGCCTAGCGAGTGTAGAGACGTAGAGGGTGCTCTAACTTGTGGTTTTGTACCTATTGCGTTATTTAATACTAGTATCTGCTTTGGGGGCTGGAGTAGGTCGAAGGGTCGACCGAACCAGGGTAAATCTGCTGTGTACTCTGTGTCTGCTTTTTATTTACCCTGTTGCTGCTATAACTACGTGTGCTTATTCGTGGGTTGCACGAATTATTTTTATAAGCCTATTCACCCCCCTGTAGGCTAGGATCCAGATCCAACAAGTGGTATCAAAGCAGGTTTTAGGATCTAGCCTAGGTTTGACCATGAATAACCATATGGATAGTGCTTTTGCTGAGGGTCAGTCTGTTTCCCGTCCCCCTAGGTTTAATGGAGGTGATTATGCTTATTGGAAAAATAGAATGAAAATCTACCTTATTTCTGTTGATTACAAAGCTTGGCAAATAATTGAAAAAGGTTATAAACTGCCTGTTATTAAAGTAGACAGTGTTGAGATTGAAAAAGCAAATGACAAATGGGATGATAATGATTGGAAATCTTATTCTTTAAATGCTAAAGCTATGAATGCTCTCATTTGTGCACTTGATAAATCAGAATATAATAGAATCTCACATTGTTTAACTGCACAGTAGATATTGCATACTTTGGAGGTGACGCATGAGGGAACGTCACATGTGAAGGAGTCTAGACTTGCACTTCTGAGCACAGAGTACAACGGATTTCGCATGCTACCATCAGAGACTATATCAGAGATGTTTGCGAGGTTCACCAACATCATCTACAAGTCTAGCTCGCTTGGTAAGCCATATTATAGTCTTGAACAGGTGAGAAAATTATTAAGAGCACTGCCAAGCTCTTCCAGACCTAAAGTCACTGCCATCCAAGAAGCGAAGGATCCACAGATGAGGGTAGAGGACTTAATAGGTAATCTAATGTCTCACGAGCTTGAATTGCAAAATATTGATGAAAGAGAGAAACCTGAGGAAAAGGAGAAAGCTACAAAGCCACTTGCTCTGAAAGCTGGCGAAAGTGAAGATGATGATGAGGACATAGCGCTAATGGTCAGAAATTTCAGAAAGTATGTCCAGACCAAGCAAGGAAGAGAAGAAATGGCACCCAGGTTTAATCGCTCTAACTTTTTTCAATCTTCGAAGCAAACTTATGATCAGAATGCTACTAATAGAATGATTTGTTTTAAATGAAGAAAAGAGGACATCGAATGAGGGGCTGCCCACATGAGACAGCTCAGATTGCTAAGGAGAAAGGAAAATCCAAGGTGCTAACTTGGGATATGGACAGCGAAGCTGAGAGTGAGGAGGATGATCATGTTGCCATCTCATGCATGGCAAAGATGGAAATACACGATGAGGTAATTTCTGGTAGTAAAACTGAACTCCTTACTCTTTGTAAAGAAATGCAAGATAAAATAGTAGAGCTTGAATGCACTATAGATGATTATCAAAATGAGAACTTTGAAATGCAACAATCTGAATATGATATGTCTAAAGAGATTGAAAAACTGAAAATTGAAATTGTTGCTCGTGACTCTACTATTGACATTTTGAAAAAGGAAAAGCCCAGTTTTAATGATGAAGCACATTGTCTCTCTTGCCCTTCCTTGATGAATAATATTAGCACGCTTAAACTTGATTTGATTAAGCTCGAAACTGAAAAAGACTATGTGATTAGAGAGCTTAATGATAAATTCTGCATGTTGGATAATGACTTTAAAAGAAAAATGATTGAATTTGAAAAGAAAGAAGAGGAAAACAAGAGAGCTTTTATAAGTAAGTGCACATTGCTTATGGAAGAAAATAAATTGTTAAAATCTAAAGTTTCTAATCTTGAATTGGCCATTAAGAAATTCTCTATGGGAAAACAATCGTTGGATACCATTTTAGAGAATCAATTATATGGCAATAATAGAAGAGGATTTGGATTTGGTTTGAAAAACGTTGGAAAGCCAAAATTCAAGAAATTCCACAATGTATCCTCTATTGCAAAGAACTTACATGCAAAGTGCTTTACTTGTGATAGTGTAGGCCACACATCATACTATTGTAAATTTAGGAATACAAATATCAAGTTTAAACAAGTATGGATTCCTAAATCTTTAATGGCTAACACTAGTGGACCTTGTTGGATTCCAAGGTCACACTTAACACCTTTCATGTAGGTAAGGTGGAGATTTGGCGAGGAGCAAATTTTTCAATGTCTCATTCTTTTAGCTCCTTCGTCAAATAGCGGCGAGAAGGTATAATTTTTATCCCTCTTTGCATTTCATTGCATACCTTCATAGATTGTTTTGTGTGCTTGTTTTTATTTTGTTTTGTGTGCTTGTTTGCATGATTTTTAATGTTTTTATTTCTGAAAAAAATTTAAAAAAAATGAGCTTAAATGAACACCTTTTATGTTTATCATAAGTGGTATTGAATGTTTGATTCATAAATATCCCTTGTAGAAGTTAATTCATTATTGTTGTAGCTACATGAACATGTTGTTATCTTTTTAGTAGCCATGACATGTCTCAAAAATTTCGAATTTGACTTCTACACCTACATTTGCACTTTCACGATAATTGACTTTTTAGTGCTTTTGGAGATTCTTTTGAAGAATAATGGAAAGTGAATGTAGGAATGATTAATTTCTGAATTTTCTACGGGCTATGAAGTGTTTAGCCATGAATTAAAATTGAGCACAAAAGAATTGAAAAAAAAAACTATATTTGCTCCGTATGAAAAATGGATACACTTCATGGCTAATACACAACCCACGAGTATCCAACTTGTGCTAAATGGGTAATCATTAGCGTTGGTGTATACAACTCGTCAAGCAATGCCACCCCACATTTAAAAGTCCTTGTAGGCCATGTTTTGGGGTTCAGTAACTTGAACTCATCTTTGATGAGGTGGAAAAAATCAATCCTAGTGATAATCATGAAAATTGGAAAATGTGGATTGATTTGGTTGATTGCTCTAAAATTGAATCTCCCTTAGTACTTTATTGTCTGTATCATTACACTTACACAAAGGTGGAGATGTCCTGTTATGAAATTCTATGAGCTTGGATTGTCTATTTTTGGAAAACTCATGCAAATTGCACGCTGCATCAAATAATGGTTTACTTTTGCATGGAATATTTTTTGTGACTTCATTAATCCACTTTTGGTGATTACAAAGGGGGAGAAAGAAAAGATTTGATAGATTTGATGTCGGTATTATTTGTTGAAGGGAGAGCATGAAAAATAATGTTGAAGGGGGAGCTTGAGAGAAGGGGGAGCATGCTTTTATATTTACTATTTGTTGTGCATGCTTTATAATGCTTGAATGACTCATCCATACATCTTAATGCATTACACCCTTCAACACACTTCACACACACATACTTATTGCTCAAATCTTTTATGGGTTTGTCATCACCAAAAGGGGGAGATTGTTGGATGCAACGATCTAGGGTCTCTGGTTAGATGATGACAAACGTGTCGTTATATCTGACTTGTGTGCTTAGTGTGTTTCAGGATTGACGAAACGATATATTTGGAGGAGTTGCTATTTATATAGCTATTTGGGTGAGTGAGAGAGAGAGAGAGAGAGAGAGAGAGAGAGAGAGAGAGAGAGAGAGAGAGAGAGAGAGAGAGAGAGAGCTTTGGCCTAAGCAAAGTGGACTTAGTCCAAATTGAGATGAGATGGAAATGATTTCTTGACTTGGTCAAAAATCTATTCATATAGCTTGGTGGACTTGGTCCAAAGAGGAAAGGAGATGGAGCCAAATTTGAATTCAAAAGGGATTTGAGTAAATCTTTTGGCTAGATGTGCAATTATTTGAATATTCCTATCCTTATTCAAATCAAATCAAAAATCCCACAAAATCCTCATCAAGATATCTCCTATTCATATTCATATTGGAAAGAAACCCTAGTCCCTATAAAAACCCATCTCTTCAAGGGCAAATAATGCGGCAATCACAAAAAAGCAAGAGAGGGCAGTCGAAAATATAATTCACCAAGGCCAAAAATTTCTCACGTCCCAACCAAAAAAAACCTAGTCTAAAGCCGCCAGCTTCTACAAAAACAAAGGCTCTCCTCCAAAAGCTTAATGCACACACCCTGTGATCAAAAATTATATTTCTCAAGGTCAAATCAATTAACAAGATAACCCTGAGCAACCATCTCCCAAGGCCAAAAGACGTTCTCGCAAGCATCTCTCAAAGACCCTGTTGCAAAGAAGTCCAAGCTCACGCTGCCGGAGTTGTGAGGAGTTGCCGTTCGAAGGAAGGTGCTGCCGAAGTCGTACTTGCCACCGAAGTCGACGTCACCGTGCACAGCGTCGCTTGTGTCACCGTTCATCCTCGACGTCACTCAAAGACTGCAGCTTGCCACCAAAGTCTTACCGAAGTCCGCAACCAAGCGCCAACGTCAAGAGCTACTCGCCATTGAGACCCGAAGACGAAGCTGCTCGCCGTCGAGATCCCGAAGACGGAGCGCCGCCGTATCATCGTTGCTGTTGCCCCACAGAAGAGATCGCCGCCCGTACTGCTGATCAAGTAGAGACGAGCTCGCACTGCCATCACGCTGTTGACGCTGTAGACCCTGTCACCATGAAGTCGCCGCACTAACGACGAACTCGTTGACGAAGGAGCACTCGAGGTATCCGCTGCTGTTATCATCGAGTACACGAAGAACACTCCGTCACCCAAGTGAATGCCGGAGAACGAGATCGAAGAAGCTGTTGCTGTGACATCGAAGTTAGAAGAAGTCGGAGTATATCGGAGCTGTCGCCGTGATCACCAAGGAGAATTCGCCGCAAAGATCACCGCCGCTGTCGCTAAAGAACTTGCTGTAGTCGGACGGAGAAGTCGACGACAAAGACAACCGCTGCATGACTTGAAATCGAAGCGAACAGATAAGATTACGTGGGATAGAAATCAACGGCGGATATTAAATACGGCGGCTGCTTGATCACGAGAGATCGGAAGGCAAAAATTGCTGAAGCACGGATTTCAAAGCGTGACCTGGCTTAAGATTTAAAGGGAATTGCTCGGCCTCGTATTTATTTTATTTGAACTGAGTTACTCTGCGCACCGACTGCTGATTTTAAGAGGAGTTACTGAGCGCACAGCCGGCCATTTTATAAGGATTTGAACTGAATTTCTTTACACACAGACCAGTGTGTATTTTGCAATCCAGGAGTCAGATTGAGACACCGTTTGTGTCAGATTGGAGCTGACGACGTGCTGATTGACAGAGACGCCTACATAGACATGAACTGAGCATTTCTAAACCCTTAAACTCTTTTATTCGTGTTTTAGTGTAACGTTCTCTGTAGGGAAAACTTTACCATTTTTGGGGACTATTTTGGGACTTGTCTGGTTGGGGCTAGACAAGTGGGACCCAGCTAGTTTGGGACTAGCTGGTAGAAAGCGTTACTAAGATTGATAGTGAGAGAAAACACAGTGAGTGTGGTACTGAGAGCCTGGCGAGTGTAGAGACATAGAGGGTGCTCTGAGCGTGCTCTAACTTGTTGTTTTGTACCTATTACGCTATTCAATACTAGTATCTGCTTTGGGGGCTGGAGTAGGTCGAAGGGTCGACCGAACCAGGGTAAATCTGCTGTGTACTCTGTGTCTGCTTTTTATTTACCCTATTGCTGCTATAACTGCGTGTGCTTATTCGTGGGTTGCACGAATTATTATTATAAGCCTATTCACCCCCCCTCTAGGCTAGGATCCAGATCCAACAATATGCTTATGCTTGGTTGTTTATCTTGTAGCAAAGACATATTTCATATGTTAGGTGTTGTCTTAGTAGCCTCTCATCCAGCCATATCTCTTTTTGATTCTGGAACCTTACAGTGCTTCATATTCCGAGGATTCATAGAGAAGCACTCCATTCGTGTTGACTCTCTACCTAATTGCCGGAACATCACTACTGGGGGTGGAGTAGTGAAAACTTCTAGTGGCTGTCGATCTTGCCTATCGTGATCTGTGGACACGAGTTGTTTGTAGATTTTATGATGGTCGACATGCCAAACTTCGATGCGATATTTGGCATGGACTGGTTAGGAAATTTCTACGCTACTATAGATTGTCACATAAAGAAAGTAGTGTTTGAAATCCCTGATCACCCTTTGTTTGAATTCACGAGCGGAGATCGTTCACTTGGACCTATCAGATTTCGGGCCAAGCCGAACGAAGTAATCATTGCATCGATGCAAGTTGAGCCCGAGAAGCCTAGAGTAGTTCGAGACTTTGAGGATGTATTCCCTGAAGATATTTCGGGTTTACTGCCTGATCGAGCTCTGGAATTCACCATTGACCTTATACCGAACACTCAACATATTTCAAAGGCTCCTTATCGCATGTCCCATGCTGAACTGGAAGAACTTCGAAAACAACTTGACGATATGTTGCAGAAGGGATTGATACATCCCAGCGTATCTCCTTGGGATGCGCCAGTTCTTTTTGTCAAGAAGAAGGATGGAGCTAGAATGATGTGTATAGACTATTGAGAGCTGAATAAGGTGACCATTAAGAACAAGTAACCGCTTCCGCGCATTGACGACATCTTCGATCAACTTGGCAGATCACGAGTATTCTCTAAGCTGGATCTCCGAAGTGGTTATCATCATATGAAGTTCAGAAGTGAAGACATCCTGAAGACGGCATTTCAGACCAAGTATAGGCACTATGAATTCGTAGTCATGCCGTTCGGTGTGACTAACACCCCAGCTGTATTCATGAACCTCATGAACTTGATTTTCTATGAGTTCTTGGATAAGTTCGTAGTGATCTTCATCGATGACATATTGATCTACTAGAAGAACGATGAAAAGCATGTCGAGCATTTGCAGATTGTATTGGAGACCTTGCGACATCATCGGTTATATGCCAAGGACAGCAAGTGTGAATTCTGGCTAGACCAAGTAGCTTTTCTTGGGCATGTAGTGTCATGAGATGGTATTCCGATCGACCCAGAGAAAGTTACATCAGTCAAGAATTAGCTGACTCCTCGATCAGCTTCTGACATCCGAAGTTTTCTTGGATTGGCTGACTATTACCGTCGATTCATAAAAGAATTCTCGAAGATTGCTGAGCCTATGACTCGTCTGACGAGTGTTGGATATGGAAGACGTTAGTACACCCTTGTAGGGGATGTACGAGGGAATACGGACCTCGAACGTCGCGCACACGAAGTCGTGCGCAAAGGGAATATGTTCCCTTGCGGAGAGGATCTCTGGATGAGTAGGAAAGTCGCATTATATATATGCATAAGTGCATGCGACATATGGCTAATAAAGGGGGAATATCTTAAGCTTATGTTGTACCATGCATATGGTACAACTTAAGCTTATAATGTGCCATGTATCATGGTACACCTTAGTTAAATTGTTCCAAAGGAACAATTTACCCTAAAATAACTACCTTGGGGGCTATAAATAAGACCCAAGGGTAAGCCATTTCTTACACTTTTTGCATGGCATTCATGCATGCATCTTCATTCTAGCGAAGCTCTGCCAAAATACTTCCTCTCCCTCTATCCAAGTTC
This sequence comes from Scilla litardierei, assembly GCA_030789695.1. Classification (NCBI taxonomy): domain Eukaryota; kingdom Viridiplantae; phylum Streptophyta; class Magnoliopsida; order Asparagales; family Asparagaceae; genus Scilla; species Scilla litardierei. The sequence goes on from CM061135.1 coordinate 75,637,747, forward strand.
TTAATCTAAAGTAGAGATTTAGATTGTGGATTTAGTAGCCTTACTCCGTTCGTGAGAAGACTCGATCCGTCGTGGCGAATCCGAAGGCAAAGTTCCGAGACTACCGCGCCGCATACGCAAGCGTAAGTCTCAACTTTAATTATCGATCCTAACTCTGTTTTGGCAGGATCCTACATTGGTATCAGAGCCATACGGGTTCGCCCCGGTCAAACCGCCGTCCCGTCGAAACTATGAACGAGTCGTTGTCTTTTTCACGAATGGGTCTCCTACCATTACGGATATGGTAGGAATGCTTCGTGACGGAGAGAACGCAGCGGTTGTTCTTTTCACGTTAGGGTCTCCTATCATTACGGATATGGTAGGAACTCTCCGTGACGGGAAGAACCGACCGTTCACGTAGTATGTTATTTTTCATTTTTGGCACACGGCCATTAGGAAATAACTAATTTCTCGACGAACGTGTGCTTCATCGACGAACGGGTGCTTCATCGAGGAAGATGATGGTAGTTATCTCCATCGAAGAAGAGGAATATTAGTGCATGTGCGCCATCGCCAAATGGGCTATGAAGGCTATGCACCCCCTCCACGTGCGGAGGGGGTTGGCTACGGCCAATAACCACCACGGCCACCCCTCCGGCGGGGTGTGCGGCAACCCCATTTAAAGGGGGTGGCCGGCCATGGCCAAAGGGGCCATGGCCGGCCAATGCCAAATGGCCTTGGCCATGACCGGCCATGGCCAGGCCGGCAGAGGCCGGCCAAGGCCTGGCCGGCCCTGGCAGAGGCCAGGGCCGGCGCCCTGGCCACTGCCAGGGCCTGGCCGGCCCTGGCTGGCCAGGGCCAATGCCCTGGCCTCGGCCAGGGCATGGCCGGCCCTGGCCGGCCTCGGCCAGGGCAGAGGCCCTGGCCGAGGGGCCAAGGCCCCTGGCCGGCCAGGGCAGAGGCCCTGGCCGGCCCTTGGCCAAGCCCCGGCCAGGGCAGAGGCCCTGGCCGGGAAGAAGTTGCAGACCAAAATTGGTCGACCAATTTGGTGTTTTTGGTCAACCAATCCGACAGAAGGTCTGGGTCGATTGCAAACTTGCCAACTGACCCATACGGGGTGACAAAAGGCCTTGGCCAAACTCGAATGTGCCCATTAGCCCATACGGGGCTAACCACAGTGCCGACTAGCCCATACGGGGCTAACGTTTTAATGAAGTTTTTTCATTAGGCTCTACTCCTTGAAGATTAGCCATAGTGCTCTACTTCATGCGAGATTAGCCGTAGTGCTCTACTCCTTGAAGATTAGCCGTAATGCTCTACTTCATGCGAGATTAGCCATGTCATTGTGCTCTACTCTACGGAGATTAGCCAATGAACTTATAACGTTGTGCTCTACTCTACGGAGATTAGCCAATGTGTTTTCAAATTTTTGAAAAAGGTATTTTCAAATAGGTTATGTCCCGTCCTTAATCGGGATAGCGCAATTTAGAATTCCAAGTCCTACCACGATCCGGCCATGGTTATCTAACCCATGGGTGTGTAGAACAGGTCTCGTGGCTTGGCAATTGTTGCGCTAAAATTCTTTGCGCTAACTCTCACCTATTCTATTTTGAAAGATATGTTTTTCAAAAGTATTTTTCCGATGCTGGTACCATACGGGTATCATTTCTGATTTCTTTTTACTTGAGATAAGTAAGAGGGATACTTTAAAATTTACTTCTAGATGGTAGTTGGGAACGTAGTGAACTTCTCGATTCTAGAGTAACATTTCAACGCATCCAAGGAACTTATCAAGTGTTTAAAGAATCGAAACTTTATGCATAGAATTTTGATCGTGTTTTTCATTTTCTTTGCAGTTTTTTGAATCGAATATGTCTACCGCTTCTAAGAACATAGTCGCAGAGCTTAACAAAGGTGAAAAGCTCAACGGCGACAATTATAAACTTTGGTTAATTAAAATCCAATATGTTTTGGAGGAGCAAGATGTGCTTGAAACACTCCAAAACATAATGGAAGAACCTGAGTTGGGCAATACGGCCCAACACAAAAGGGACCGGGAAGCTTATGATACTTGGACTCGAAAGAACAAAATAGCACGTATTACGTTACTGTCCGCAATGGACAATGACATAATGCGTATATTTCGGGAATTCGACCTAGCCAAAGACATATGGTCTGAGCTAGAAATAAAGTTTGGTGGAACTTCGGTTACCAAACTCCGCTCCTTAAATATTCAATTTGATTCGTACAAGATGCGGCGAGATCATTCTATGAAAAAGCATCTCCGCCACATGGCGAATCTCATATCTGAATTGAAGGATGCGGGTGTTACGCTGTCTGATGAACAGCAAATCCAAGCAGTCATTCGTTCACTCCCAGATAACTAGGATAACATGAAAATGCACCTCACTCATAATGAGTGCATTTAAACTTTAAGCGATGTATCGAAACACCTCGAACTCGAGGAAGAGCGGATTCAAGCCGCAAAACCAAGTGCAGAAGTGCACGTGGCCGCTAGTTCCTCACATGGAGGAAATAAGCGGAAGAATAAACGCTTAAGGTTTGTGAACGAACGAAAGCAAGAACCGGAAACCTCAAAGAAGACTAAGAACAAAAAGTGGCAAAAGAATGTGCACTGAAAGAAGAAAAACTTGAAGAAGATCAAGTGCTTTAAGTGCAACAAGTACGGTCACTTCGCCCGTACGTGTACGGATGGAAGTGATAAGGTAACTTGTAGGGCTAGTTACATATGTGTTTCTAGTTCCATGTTTCTTGCTGAATCTAACTATTTTTGGTTGATTGATTCAGGGGCCACAGACCACGTAGCGAAGGACAGAAGGTTCTTCGTAGAGTATCGAAAGATAACTCAAGGAACAAAGTGGATATACGTCGGCAACAACACTCGCGTTGAAGTCAAAGGCGTCGGAACATGCAAGCTAGTTCTCGACAACGGCCGGACTTTATTATTGCACGACGTCCTCTTTGCTCCAGATATTAGAAGGAATATCGTATCCGTGGTCATGTTAATGTCTTTAGATTATGAGTGGAGGTTCTATAAACAAAAGGTTGACCTTGTTTGTAATAGTTCTTTAATTGGGTCTGGTAATGTTTGTAATGGACTAATTGTTTTAAACACAATGTATGATGATTCTTCTTCCATTAATGAAAGTTTCCATTTGACAAATGTTTCTAACTCTGAATCTGAGATCATTTGTTGGCATGCAAGACTTGGTCATATTGGACCAACTAGAATGGATAGACTTGCCAAAAGTGGCTTGCTATCTAATGTTTCAAAAGTTGAAATGTCAACTTGCGAACATTGTCTTGTAGGGAAAACTTGTCGCAAGCCGTTTGGAACTGGCACAAAGGCCTAAGGACATTTGCGGTCCAATGAATGTTAAGACAAGACACGGGAAGTCCTATTTCATCACATTCATTGATGACTTCACCCGTTTCGGTCACATTTATTTGATTTCCCACAAACATGAAGCCCTAACTTGCTTCAAAAACTATATGAGTTTAGTGGAAAATCAACTAGATCGCAAGATAAAGGTCTTGCGAACCGATCGGGGTGGAGAATATCAATCAACGAGTTTTAAGGAACTCTGTGATGAAAAAGGCATAGTTCATCAAATAACTATGCCTTATACTCCGCAACAAAACGGTGTTGCAGAAAGAAGAAATATGACATTGATGGAAATGGTCCGATCAATGATGTCTCAGGCAAATTTGCCTATCACCTTTTGGGGTGATGCATTATTGACGGCATCATTCATCTTAAACCGTGTACCCTCGAAGTCGGTAAGTTCTACTCCTTATGAGTTGTGGAACAATAGAACTCCAGACTTAAGCATTCTAAAACCTTGGGGTTGTGCCTCTTATGCACATTTATCCTCTCACAAATATGGCAAACTTGGGCCACGTGGGAGGAAGTGTATCTTCATCCGATACGCTGAAAACTCCAAAGGATATGCTTTCGTCGGTCAAGAGGACAATGTGGGTCTTATAGAATTCGAATCGAGGGATGTTGTCTTCTTGGAAAATGAGTTTCCAAGACGGGGTGAGATAAGTCAAGACTTATCTTTGTTTGAGACTTGGGATCAAGAAGGATCGGAACGTTCGAGTGGGAGAATTCTTGGTGAAGAAGAAAATACGTTTCAAACTTCACCAATGAATGATACGAACGATACCAATCCTATTCCGAGTGGGAGTGATGTTATTCCGAGTGGGAGTGATGTCATTCCAAGTGGGAGTGATCAAACTCAAACAAGACGTAGTAATCGAACGAGGCTAACACCTCTGAGATTTGAGGATGAATTTCCTCAAACTTTCATGACATTACTACAAGATGATGACGAGCCTGCAAATTACAAACAGGCCGTCACATGCCCTGCTAAAGATAAATGGATAGCGACAATGGAAGAAGAACTTCAATCCATGAAAACAAACCAAGTCTGGGACTTGGTTGATTTACCTAAGGGACGTAGAGCCATTGGGAACAAGTGGGTTCTCAAAATCAAGCATAAGGCTGATGGCTCCATCGAGAAATATAAAGCTCGCCTTGTTGCGAAAGGTTTCACGCAACAGGAAGGAATAGACTACGAAGAGACTTTCTCTCCTGTCGTGCGTTTTACATCCATTCGCTTAATTCTGGCAATGGTGGCTTGTTTGGACCTCGAGTTACATCAGATGGATGTAAAGACTGCTTTTCTTAACGGAGAACTAGATGAGGAGATCTACATGGAACAACCAAACGGGTTTGTACAAGAAGAAAACAAACATAAGGTTTGTAAACTTCGTAAATCCATATATGGTCTTAAACAATCCTCAAGGAAGTGGTATATGCGCTTTCAAGAAGTCGTTTTGTCGTATGGTTTCTCCATGCTCGACGAAGACAACTGCGTATATATTAAGAGGATTAAAAACAAGTATGTAATTATGTCTCTTTATGTAGATGACATACTTATAGCCGGAAATGATAAGCATCTTATCTTGGATATCAAAGCTTGGCTTTCATCCGTCTTTGAGATGAAAGACATGGGTGAAGCTGCATATATCCTTGGGGTTATGATCTCAAGGAATCGTTCCAAGAAACTTCTTTCTCTCTCTCAAGAGACATATATAAAGAAAGTTTTAGAACGATTTAATATGCAGGACTGCAAGCCAATTGATACTCCAATAAGCAAAGGCGAGGGTCTATGTTTGGAAATGTGTCCCAAAGATCCAAAAGAAAAGAAAGCTATGGAAAAGGTTCCATACTCCAGTGCTGTCGGGAGTCTGATGTACGCTATGATGTGTACCAGACCGGACATTTGCTATGGTGTTGGTATGGTAAGCCGTTACCAATCCAACCCAGGACAGGCACACTGGAAAGCGGTGAAGAGGATATTAAGGTACCTCAAAGGGACTGCGGACTATGCGTTATGCTATCAAGGCAATACCTTGAGACTCGAAGGCTATACCGATGCTGATTGGGCAGGTGATCTCGACGAGCGAAGATCTACCTCAGGCTTTGTTTTCTTGCTCGGGAATGGTGCAATATCCTGGAGCAGCAAGAAACAAACCTGCATCGCTCTATCAACCATGGAAGCCGAATTCGTAGCATTCAGCATGGCGGTCCAAGAAGCTGTTTGGCTTAGGAAATTCTTAGACAGGCTGACGAATGCCACTGACTCAAGCACTGTTCCTATATACAGTGATAGTCAAGCTTCGATTGCCTACGTCAAAGATCCTAAATTTCATTGTAAGACCAAACACATTGACATTCGATTCAAGTTTGCGAAGGACTATGACAAACGGAAGGAAGTAGACATAGGATACATATCCACGCATGAGATGATAGCGGATCCCCTTACTAAGGCGATCCCCAGAGATGTGTTCTACAAACACTTATCAGCTATGGGAATGCGTAGGTTCTGAGCTGTATCTTGTAATATTTCCCATGTCTATAGAAGATCAAAGTTTAATAAAAGAAAGAAGTTCTTTATATATATTGCATACAATTTTCTTACAAATGATTTTATACATTTGTGTTTGAGTCTCAGCTATTTTTATTGTGTGTATGTCGGACAGATTAAGGTTGGCTCTCTCACATGAGCAACCGCCTTATCTTATCAGATGGATAAGATAGAGATGAGACTAGTTTAAAGTCAAAATCATTAGACAAATGATTTAGAGTCGTGACTTAAACAAGATAGTCGAATAAAAGATCTGCATCATATGGATGCTTACAAAAGATCTGAGATCTGTATCACAAGGATATTTGAAAGAGATCTCATAGGATTTTTTTAATCCTATCTGTCTTATGCAGGATGAGAGTCCGTGAATATTTCACGAGTAGTAAGGGGACTCAAAAAGATAGGCACTGTGGTGTCTGATCTTTCATCCGTACAACATCATTAAGACATACTCTCCCTGGGAAAGGAGTGATGTTGTAATACGTGTTCATACCATGTATGCATTTCGACCACTGAGTTAGTAGCAATAGTGTTTGCTATTATGTGAGACTCAAAGGCCATACGGGTCTTGGCTCTTACCCTCAAGGACTCCAATTGGTTCCTTCAGATTTAACGAGATGATCGCTATCTTAGCGTGTTGCTAATGGGCTATGATAATTCGGCTCGGCGGGGCACGTTAGAAAAGCGAATCAAGTCAAGATCAGAAGGTTCGCAAGAAGAGGAAGATTGATTTCATATTCACATTTGGACTTTAAATGATTCAAAGCAGGCCAGCCAATTGTAATCCAGATGGGATTCAATTGTTGAATATAAAGTATAAGAAATGTGAAGAAATAATCTAGGGTAAAGCATGCGTTGAACTACTCAACTTTGCACCTTCGAGGTCGTTGTGTATCTCTAACAAGTGCACAACAACAGACTCTACGCGCATGACGGTCGCACGGTCTATTTCTCGGTATGATAGATGAAAGAACTAAGAGAAAGACGTTCTCTTACAATCCCCTCAAGTGTGAGTGTGAGATGTTGGATATGGAAGACGTTAGTACACCCTTGTAGGGGATGTACGAGGGAATACGGACCTCGAACGTCGCGCACACGAAGTCGTGCGCAAAGGGAATATGTTCCCTTGCGGAGAGGATCTCTGGATGAGTAGGAAAGTCGCATTATATATATGCATAAGTGCATGCGACATATGGCTAATAAAGGGGGAATATCTTAAGCTTATGTTGTACCATGCATATGGTACAACTTAAGCTTATAATGTGCCATGTATCATGGTACACCTTAGTTAAATTGTTCCAAAGGAACAATTTACCCTAAAATAACTACATTGGGGGCTATAAATAAGACCCAAGGGTAAGCCATTTCTTACACTTTTTGCATGGCATTCATGCATGCATCTTCATTCTAGCGAAGCTCTGCCGAAATACTTCCTCTCCCTCTATCCAAGTTCTTAATCTAAAGTAGAGATTTAGATTGTGGATTTAGTAGCCTTACTCCGTTCGTGAGAAGACTCGATCCGTCGTGGCGAATCCGAAGGCAAAGTTCCGAGACTACCGCGCCGCATACGCAAGCGTAAGTCTTAACTTTAATTATTGATCCTAACTCTATTTTGGCAGGATCCTACAACGAGGAAGGATATCTGTCACGTCCCGCTTTCCAAAATACTAGGAAGCGAGACGGGACAAGCCCGCTCGTAGATAAGTCAAAGAGAAGGAGTTTTTTTCTCACTCTTGATTTAGCTACGATAAGCTTCTAGTACACACAATATGCAGATTCTCCAGAATAACAACACAGATAATAAATTAAATTATTACAACCCAGGTCCAAAGTAACGGTTTAATTATTACAACCAAATCGAAAAGTCTTGAAAGCAACTGGAAGATAAAAGGGGGCCTTATGGCCAATACAAACCAAAGTCCATGCGATTAATAAAACTACATAGCAAGAGAAACAAGCAACAACCTCCTGTCCTCTGGAAAGTCTCACCCCTCAACGAACTCGTGCGACTCAGGGGCGAGATCTGCAAACTTACTCTTAGGATCTGACAGACGTTGCATTAAGAAAACACAATACAATGTCTGTCAGCGAGAAATTCTCATGTAGGTTCCCAGCATTAATTTCACTTAAACAAGTTATAAAAGAACAGATAGAGCAAGGATATAGTCTACTACCCGTATATGAAATGTAACAAAAACAACATGAGATATATATGAAAGTTAACAACCTGATATGAAATGGAAATAAATGCTACTAGGCGCTCAGGAGTAAACGAATCACAATTAAGATAATTAACATGTTTAACCATTTATAAGGTGTTGTGTCCATGTAAAGCAGTGAACCTAGGCTAATGCATAACTCATTGACTGAGGGTACAATGTGCAACTGTCGACATCCCCAGGTGCGCTCCTAGTTAGCCCCTACCCCGTCTCTACGTCTGAAGATAGTGAAATGATGATGTACCCAATCTCCCGAGGTTTAGATGGTGGTGAATTGAATCTTTTTCTTATAATTAGCAACGACCCTGTCTCCACGTCTGGATGACGGTGAAATGATGGATCGCAGCTCCATTGCTGGAACATGGGAACTTGATTTATGACATGGTCGCTCGTGCACCCTCGTGACAATGAGTACCCCATCCCAATGTTGTGTGTGATATAATGTCTTTTTAATGACTTTTCATGTTGTGCGTTTTTTTCAACGCGTTTCCTTTCTTTTCTTATATATATGTATATTAAGATTTTGTATGCATGCAATATATTCAACATAAAAAAATAGCCAACCCATTCAAATAATTATATATATAACATGCACTTGGATAAAATGCCAGCTTTAGAGATGAAGAACGGGTCACAGCTAGAAACAAAACAGAAACCATTTGTCAGAATAGATGGCAAATTAAGCAGATGATGATATTTTTTTAAAAAATTAATGTCTGCAGAGGACAATCCAAATCTGCTCCCCAGTCTATGTAAACTCTTCTAATAATATGATAAAAATGCATGCTAGAAGCTAGCATAGTAGCTTCCCCTCATTTTCAGTTATCTATTAATGTACATTTTTTATTAAAAAAACCTTTCTGTCCTTCGTCATCACTACATCTTAACATTTAGCATGTGCCTGTAAATAATCATATAATAACTTTGGATTTTCCCTTAAATTTAACTTGTATAATATCATCTTGATATAAACTCCTTGTCTTGATCACATAACTAACATTTAGCAGCATTTAGCATACGAGGCAGAATTATCCTCACGAATGTCATATGCATTCTGGACTCATATATTACTCATACAAGTGATATTATATTAATGTTAAATTGACAAGTAACATACACATATTGAGTTGTTGTTTTAATGAGGTTTGTGTTTCACAGAACAATTGAACCATTAAGCACTGGCTCTCTCACCTCAATTATATTAACAAGAGTCATCTCACATACATTTCACAGCATCAACAACATGGAAATTAAGTTTGAACTAAATTAATTTTGGGGAACCTGCCTGAGCTTGGAGGAGATGGGGTCTCACGGGGGCTACGGGCTAAGAGGAGGGCGGCTCGGCAGAGGATGGCGCACAGCGGGGCGGCGGCTGATCGGGACGCACGCGGATCGGAGTGGCAACAGGGTCGGCCCGAGGCAGGTCGCTAGCTGGGGGTGATTGGTAGTGGTGGGCCGGCTGGAGGAGGTGGGTCGCCGGCGGTGGATCCCTTTGGGTTCAAGGAGAAGAGGGGAGAGGATTGAGAAGGAGATGGGAGAAAGTTTGAAATTGAAAGTGGAGTAGAGATTTGTCACGCCCCGCATCCCAAAAATGTGGAGGTGAGACGTGAGAAGGTCCGCTCAGACTTGAAGCTGCAAAGCTCCAAGCCCGATAAGCGGCAATCAACAATAAATTGGCAGGTCCTTGCAACGCGATACGAAACAAAGATAATAAAGAAGGGAAATGCGACAAAGGAAAATCTCAGAATATCCATTATATTAAATTCCAACATCACAGAAAATCCACCAGGCTTAAAGAGAAAAGAATCTAAGGACCCGGCATGGCCACAAAAGTACAAGGCACAAAAACAAAGTAAAGGTGCCACACACCGACAACTAACAGAAAACCTAAAACAAAAGGGGCTCAGCAGGGATCACTAAGAATGGTCACCGGTGTCCGCAAACTCTCGTCATATGCAGGCTCAATGTCCACAAACACCTCGTCCTCGGCAACAAACTCTGGCTCAGGGTCTAACATGTGACACCCAAAAGAGAGAGGGGCACATGTCAGCAAGTCTAAAAATAGACTTGTGCAAGGAAACTGAAAGTAAACTAACAACCTAGCAGTTATAATATTATGCAATGACATGGCATTTAAGTATGATGCAGCAGTTTAAAAGAAGAGACAAGCATGCACGATGTAGCAAAAGCTACCAAATCACTAATTCACGAATCACTTATCACGATTTTCACTTTGTGCTCAGAGTTTCCGTCTTTTGGCTGAAGTAGCTGTACGGGCTAACTTCTACGCTCAAGCGAACGTTTAACCCTACCCCTCCACGTGTATATGGACTGGCGCCCATCTTCTGGATCACGAGCCATGAAGTGTTTTATCACGATGGCATAGGGGTGCACCTAGCCGGATCACTGTGTAGGAGTCGAGATCCTACTCGCCGCAGCTTACATTTTAAAGTAGCGTGTGCTACACAATCACGATGAACTATCAATGTATGCAATGACATGAACAGATATTTCGCGTACCGTTAATTGAATTTAAACATGACATGTAAGCATGATGAAGGTGACGGATCTAGCTTCGTTGTCAAGCTAGATCAAAGGGCGTCTAGGCAGCTATCATTTCACTGCCTAGTCTCTTTTACGCTAAGACAAGAAAATGGCCTAAGGACATGGCCTAAACAAAAAGGGTTGGCAAGTTTCACTTGCCTGCTTCCGGTGATATTGGTTGTCGTGGGTTTGTCTCGACGCGCGTCACGCTAAGGAGCGATTGGTTCTCTGTTTTGATTAAACATGCATCTGAATTAGGTTCAGTCCAACATAGTTAAATAATTTCTCATTTTATTAGGTTCTCTAACCTAGGTGACTTCATGACATGTTATAACATAATTTACTGTTAACACTATGTTATAATATCTATAACATTATTTAATGTTTCTGCTAATCAAGGTGAGGTATCGCTAACTCATTTTATAAGGCTAACATATTACTAGTATGAAGATTATAACTAACAAGCTGACACTACATTTATATTTAATAGCCTGACTGTACATGTGAGCAGGTTAACCTTACTAGTTTACTAATTTTTACACTAACCAATTATATGACAAGTTTAACATAAAACCAGCATGCTGTCTTCTTCCAACACATATTAAACTACCTCACAAGTGCACTATATTAGGGTACAGAATAGCCTGGATCAACATGGATGGATATGGGTTAAAGCATCTACACCGCTGTTCACGTAAGAAGAAATAAACCACTCACGTTCTCATTTGTACTGGAGTATTATGGAACTAACTTAGTATAACAATTGATTTGCTATTAACTATGATTATTCCCCACATCATCTACTAACCATTAGTCCATTAACCACATCACATAAGCCAACATATTAAAGTATATAAAAGTATCATGCAGTAATCTAATGGAATGTAACTAAAGTGTTTCCCACTTACGTGTGCATGCAGGAGGGCGACGGACGGCGTTTGTGGATCGGGCGGCTCTCAGGGTGTTGCGCCTGGGAGAGACGAGGACGGGGTGCAGGCGAGTCGGGCTCGGGGTTGCAGTGGGCGGAGCGAACGAGGTTGCTGCCACGGCGAGGTGGCGGCTCTGAGATTGGTCGGAGAGTAGGTGATGGCTCGCGCGGCTTTGGGTTTATGCTGGAAGCTGGAAGGGGGTCACCGGCATCGGGAGTTGCAACGCTGGAGGTCACACAGGCCGCGGGGACACGGCAGTGCTACTCTTGGAGAAGGCTGCTGCCGCGCTGGGGGCGGTCGAACGGAGCTCCGGGCGGTGCAGTTGCTCTCGCGCCAGCGGTGAAGGCCGGAGATCGAAGGGGAGAGGTCGAAGGGGAGGTGTGCGGTGCTGGGAGAGGAGGCTGCGTGCGGGGGAAAAATGTTGCGACGCCTGGAGATATCGTGCGATGAAAAATAGAGAGGACGGCGCGTTATATTGCTGTGAGAGAGAAACCTAGGGCTGAACGTTTCTAATAGGCTGGGGGATGTCCTCTGGGTTGATTTCTATTAGGGTTATTAAATAAATAAAGATTAGAAGAGAGGCATCATGTGGGTGGAAAAAGAGGAGAACGTGGGGAGAGAGAATTGAGGGATATGGGGTTTGGTTGGGATCTAATTTTTTTAATAAAAAATATTTAAAAATGATTTGATTTCTTTTTTTAACCAAACGTACACAGTGTGTTGGGCATTCAAAATTTGAAGTTTAAAATAAAAAAATGGTTTATTAATGATACTGAGATTATTGCAGGTTGGTCCCACGGCCTCCAAAAATTAAAAAGAAGATACCGGTGCAGTCGCGCCTCCGAGAGGATCGTGAATACGGGGTCCGATCACGCGTCAGAGCTACGGAAAAACAATAATAAAACCCAAATACGAAAATACACACACGAATCAACATACGCACAAAATACGTACGACCGGAAGTGGCCGTGACATTCTACCCACCTTATAAATAAAGTCCGTCCTCGGACTTTCTAACTACAATACATATCTACTAGTCTTCTAGTAACTACCCCAATCACACTATAATTCAACCAGGTATATAGTCACTCTAAGTGCTAATATTGCCCTAGATAGTTAAACATTAATACAACATACTTATATACACATGCACCCTCTATATTTATACCTATTATAGACCGTCAAGCCATACACATACTTCAATCATTCATGTAGTCATATACATCCCCTATATAGCTATCACACACTATCTCATAACCAAGTCTTCCATACTTACATGAAAATAATTTCACACTAGCAAATACAATTATAGCACTCACGTACATATAACTACCTATGAACGAACAAACATGGATATACTACTCCCTATATCTCCTAGTATACATCCAACACCAAACACATCAACACATATAATCACATCATACCATTATTAAATCAGGTTTACTATACCTAACATACATTCACCATTACTATGATTTCACAAATACATAGTTACTTAAATGCACGTAGATACTTCACCAAATAATTGCATCACATACAGTCCTATAACTATAATCAAGACACGCCACACATACCATAGTCACAAATACCTATAACTAAGCACACACTTAATCTCGCACGGTGCACGCCCACACACGCTATCATAACATTCATACATACCACTCATACCACTATATACTTAGCACAACTGAACACCTAGTTCAGCTAGCACATATACAATCAACATGTAAGTCCTTAGTAATTAACTATACCACAAGGCCAACACATATAACTATATTATAGAATAGCCACCCACAATCATGTGCGTAACACCACCAGACACAACCAATCCTATCACTATACATACATCATCCATTACTACATTTATAGTACTACACACCATCCACAGACATATGTAACCATATACTTAATATACCCACTCAAGTTTGAGTGAGACTCCAAAACCACATCAGAAAACTCTATATACATAACACGGTATCTATACATATACCAACACCACTCCAATATATACATCTACCAACATAACCACATACATAACATATCATCAATCACTATATTTAGTCAAGTAAAGCCCACATAATGCAAACACTTTTCACACTATAGTAATATTGCCAATATCAGCACACGTATAACTTTAATACACTCTCTACTACCTGCATTCATCGTATAGTCACATACATGTTATATATATTCGCACCATAGCCATTCTACCCATAATTAGTATACCAACACATCTACTTATCTATACATAGTTTAAGACATACCATAATCGTCTATACTCCACGGTACACACGTACACACATAACATTCCGTAAAGGCAAGCAATACCAACCAAAATTATAATCCTATTACCATACGTATATCACATATATACTCATGCAGCAAATACATAACTACTTACGTTCAAGCACAATACGTATCTACGTATGAGCACACACTCACACGTACCAACATATAGGTCATATAATAGGCCTACTTACTTAACTATACGTTCACCTATTACCATTACACCTAACATACACGTAACTTTACCAACGTATTATTTCAACCATTATAAGTATTTCCAACAACGTACACCCCATTAGATATTCCAACACTGATTCATTTATACACAGACGTCCCTAGAGTGGTATAGCTATCCTCACACATATCTATAAATACTAACACACATAAAACTTCATAACATCATGAATAACTCAGAGTATGTATATATCACACAATATGCAATCATTAATATACTACCGGAAGTACACTCATTCAAGCCCACATACCCAACTTAGGTGCATGTGCCACGACAACATCACTAAGGTCCAAGGGCCCACTACTAAACTGGTGTGACGTAGTCAACGGCAAGCACTAGTGGGATGACTAAGCAGAAGGAAGGAAACCACGATTAGATAGCGTAACGAAGCAAGATCGTAAGAATGGGTTCAGGTAGGGCGAGGACAAGGAGGTAAATAGATCAAGTGAAACTGAGATAAAATTGTGGATGTTTAGGTGGGGAAGAAAGATGTAAATATTGCCCTCATAAGTTACCGGAAATAGGACGTAAATGGTATAAGTCAACAACACTAAAAGTATAAAACGGTCATATTTGAAAAGTTGGAGTTCTCCTCTGTATATGCAATATTTGGATATCGATAAAATAAGTTGCTCGAAATAAGTTTGAGTTGACTATACATAATAAGATGAAATGATTTATTGGCTTAACGGAAATCATTATGAAAGAAAGTAAATCATGCATGCGAACATTAAGGACGTAGTTTAGAAAAATATTATACGGCAGTAATTTAATATAATTTTGGCAAAATTTTGAAATTCAAAGAATGAAATGAACTGAAGAATTTTAAGTTCATGTTAAATACTTTCAAAGTCTTTAAGCTAGGGAAAAATTTTAAAATAACCAATACTGTACTACTTTTTAGAGGAGCCGGAATTTGCCAAAAAGAAACTGATTTACACAAGGTTCTTAACATACGAGCACAACGAGCATGGTATGGGTATAAAAATAATTGAAATTCTATTTAGTTTAGAATTTATTCTAAAGTATGTATGGGGAACAGAAAGATAATAATATTTTAGTAGTAAAATGATCAGGAAGTGTTTACGAAATAGTAATTTTCCAAAAATCTGTAATAGGGAAAAATGTTGAACATAACTTTGATTGTTGGAAGCTGAAATCATATGTGACTTGAAAAGTATATTAAGGGAGCGCGATGAGTCATTTGAATGGCATAAATAAGAAAGGAAAATTATAAATCGAATTGGGAAAAATAGAAATTCGACTCAGAATTAAATTGATATATGAAAGGGACAAGATATTTAAATAGGTATGAAAAGTAAAGGCTGGAAAAACATTATAAAACAGTAATCAAGATCTTGTCAAAACTTTCGAATTTTAAAAATAAATTTAAGTCAAAATTCCTTTATATTAAAAAGTTTTCGAACGAAGAGCATGATTTCGGGAAGAGCATGAAGTCCAAATATGTATATATAAAAAAAAGTTTTCTAATGAGTTTAAACTTTAGCGAGTGATGAACATCGAAAACACTTTTAAAAGGCTTCAAGATTTTCCTCAAGCTGAAATTAACGACGATCGTCATGAGGCAATCTCACGAATCGAGGACAAGGAATTTGGTCGCATGATCGAACATAAACACGCCTAGGATAAGACTCAGGAAAATCAACGGGAAAACTCCTACGGTCGACCAACTAAAGATTAAGAAACTTGGCGCTACGACTTCCTAAGAAACATGACTGTAATGAAATGCGTTCAGCTTGGCCTGAAATCGATGAACCCAAGCGAACGACTAAAGAAATTCTAGGAGTCTAATATGGTCAGAGTTAGACAAAAACCACTAAGGTAACTCCTAAGGCGAGTAAATCAATTCCTAGCGGAGAGTCTAACTAACAATCAGGGACCTCTAACTAGCAAGCTCAGACGTCTAACTAAGTCTTCTCACCACCTAGTGACATAGGAAAACGACTAGGCTCAAGGCTTATGACTCGGATGTTGCAATTTATTTAATGGACATTCCATAGTTATTATCGTTGTTCCGACAATTCGCAGTTGCAAGATGACCTGCATGGGCCACCAACAAAACCTGTCACGCCCCGCATCCCAAAAATGTGGAGGCGAGACGTGAGAAGGTCCGCTCAGACTTGAAGCTGCAAAGCTCCAAGCCCAATAAGCGTCAATCAACAATAAATTGGCAGGTCCTTGCAACGCGATACGAAACAAAGATAATAAAGAAGGGAAATGCGACAAAGGCAAATCTCAGAATATCCATTATATTAAATTCCAACATCACAGAAAATCAACCAGGCTTAAAGAGAAAAGAATCTAAGGCCCCAGCATGGCCACAAAAGTACAAGGCCCAAAAACAAAGTAAAGGTGCCACGCACCGACAACTAACAGAAAACCTAAAACAAAAGGGGCTCAGCAGGGATCACTAAGAATGGTCATCGGTGTCCGCAAACTCTCGTCATACGCAGGCTCAATGTCCACAAACACCTCGTCCTCGGCAACAAACTCTGGCTCAGGGTCTAACATGTGACACCCAAAAGAGAGATGGGCACATGTCAGCAAGTCTAAAAATAGACTTGTGCAAGGAAACTGAAAGTAAACTAACAACCTAGCAGTTATAATATTATGCAATGACATGGCATTTAAGTATGATGCGGCAGTTTAAAAGAAGAGACAAGCATGCACGATGTAGCAAAAGCTACCAAATCACTAATTCATGAATCACTTATCACGATTTTCACTTTGTGCTCAGAGTTTCCGTCTTTTGGCTGAAGTAGCTGTACGGGCTAACTTCTACGCTCAAGCGAACGTTTAACCCTACCCCTCCACGTGTATATGGACTGGCGCCCATCTTCTGGATCACGAGCCATGAAGTGTTTTATCACGATGGCATAGGGGTGCACCTAGCCGGATCACTGTGTAGGAGTCGAGATCCTACTCGTCGCAACTTACATTTTAAAGTAGCGTGTGCTACGCAATCACGATGAACTATCAATGTATGCAATGACATGAACAGATATTTCGCGTACCGTTAATTGAATTTAAACATGACATGTAAGCATGATGAAGGTGACAGATCTAGCTTTGTTGTCAAGCTAGATCAAAGGGCGTCTAGGCAGCTATCCTTTCACTGCCTAGTCTCTTTTACGCTAAGACAAGAAAATGGCCTAAGGACATGGCCTAAACAAAAAGGGTTGGCAAGTTTCACTTGCCTGCTTCCGGTGATATTGGTTGTCGTGGGTTTGTCTCGACGCGCGTCACGCTAAGGAGCGATTGGTTCTCTGTTTTGATTAAACATG
This sequence comes from Scilla litardierei, assembly GCA_030789695.1. Taxonomy (NCBI): domain Eukaryota; kingdom Viridiplantae; phylum Streptophyta; class Magnoliopsida; order Asparagales; family Asparagaceae; genus Scilla; species Scilla litardierei. Next base: position 75,655,201 of record CM061135.1, read on the forward strand.
CATCTGAATTAGGTTCAGTCCAACATAGTTAAATAATTTCTCATTTTATTAGGTTCCCTAACCTAGGTGACTTCATGACATGTTATAACATAATTTACTGTTAACACTATGTTATAATATCTATAACATTATTTAATGTTTCTGCTAATCAAGGTGAGGTATCGCTAACTCATTTTATAAGGCTAACATATTACTAGTATGAAGATTATAACTAACAAGCTGACACTACATTTATATTTAATAGCCTGACTGTACATGTGAGCAGGTTAACCTTACTAGTTTACTAATTTTTACACTAACCAATTATATGACAAGTTTAACATAAAACCAGCATGCTGTCTTCTTCCAACACATATTAAACTACCTCACAAGTGCACTATATTAGGGTACAGAATAGCATGGATCAACATGGATGGATATGGGTTAAAGCATCTACACCGCTGTTCACGTAAGAAGAAATAAACCACTCACGTTCTCATTTGTACTGGAGTATTATGGAACTAACTTAGTATAACAATTGATTTGCTATTAACTATGATTATTCCCCACATCATCTACTAACCATTAGTCCATTAACCACATCACATAAGCCAACATATTAAAGTATATAAAAGTATCATGCAGTAATCTAATGGAATGTAACTAAAGTGTTTCCCACTTACGTGTGCATGCAGGAGGGCGACGGACGGCGTTTGTGGATCAGGCGGCTCTCAGGGTGTTGCGCCTGGGAGAGACGAGGACGGGGTGCAGGCGAGTCGAGCTCGGGGTTGCAGTGGGCGGAGCGAACGAGGTTGCTGCCACGGCGAGGTGACGGCTCTGAGATTGGTCGGAGAGTAGGTGATGGCTCGCGTGGCTTTGGGTTTATGCTGGAAGCTAGAAGGGGGTCACCGGCATCGGGAGTTGCAACGCTGGAGGTCACACAGGCCGCGGGGACACGGCGGTGCTGCTCTTGGAGAAGGCTGCTGCCGTGCTGGGGGCGGTCGAACGGAGCTCCGGGCGACGCAGTTGCTCTCGCGCCAGCGGTGAAGGCCGGAGATCGGAGGGGAGAGGTCGAAGGGGAGGTGTGCGGTGCTGGGAGAGGAGGCTGTGTGCGGGGGAAAAATGTTGCGGCGCCTGGAGATATCGTGCGATGAAAAATAGAGAGGACGGCGCGTTATATTGCTGTGAGAGAGAAACCTAGGGCTGAACGTTTCTAATAGGATGGGGGCTGTCCTCTGAGTTGATTTCTATTAGGGTTATTAAATAAATAAAGATTAGAAGAGAGGCATCATGTGGGAGGAAAAAGAGGAGAACGTGGGGAGAGAGAATTGAGGGATATGGGGTTTGGTTGGGATCTAATTTTTTTTTTAAAAAATATTTAAAAATGATTTGATTTCTATTTTTAACCAAACGTACACAGTGTGTTGGGCATTCAAAATTTGAATTTTAAAATAAAAAAATGGTTTATTAATGATAATGAGATTATTGCAGGTTGGTCCCACGGCCTCCAAAAATTAAAAAGAAGATACCGGTGCCGTCGCGCCTCCGAGAGGATCGTGAATACGGGGTCCGATCACGCGTCAGAGCTACGGAAAAACAATAATAAAACCCAAATACGAAAATACATACACGAATCAACATACGCACAAAATACGTACGACCGGAAGTGGCCGTGACAAGATTGAAGAGTGAAATTGAGAAAATGAGAGTTAAGGGGTTTTGCTGCCCTTGTTTTTTCCAACGAAGAGAAGAGGAGGGATCTAGGCTACCTTAAGAGAGGGATTCGGGGGGTGAGAGAGAGGTTAGGGGGGATGTATGTTTTAATTAAGTTATATTTTATCAAACCTTATTAAGAGGTTTTGTCACGACCCGCTTCCCTAAAATGGAGGCGAGACGTGAGAAGGTCCGCTCAAGCGTGGAGCTGTGAAGCTGCACGCCTGATAAGCGTAAATTTAGTATAAGCAGGTCCCTGTAATTGCAAACGAAACAACAACAATAATAATAATATGAGACGGATATGAAATACCAATCCCACAGTTTGTCCACAAAATGTCCAACATCACAGAAAAGCCACCAGGCTAAAAGAAAGAGTCTAAAGGCCCAGAACAAGGCCAAACAAAAGACAAATATATCAGAGTATCGAACTAGGTGCCACGCACTGACAACCCCAAAGATCTAACAAAACTAGACGTAGACACTAAGACTGATCCCCAGTGTCTACGAAGTCCTCGTCCAACACGGGCGCAAGCTCAGCGTCCGTAAACACCTCACCCTCAGCAAGTAACTCGGGCTCAAGGTCTAACATGCGTCACCCAAAAGAGAAAGGGGCACATGTCAGCAAGTCTGAAAGACTTGAGCAAGGAAACTGAAAGTGACTAACAAGCAATGACATGGCAGTTAAGTATGATGCAACAGTTTAAAGGAGAGGCAAGCACGCACTATGTAGCCAAAGCTACCAATTCACTAATCACTATTCACTTATCACTGTTTATCACTTAGTGCATAGAGAGTCCACCTGCTGGCCAGCTCGTGGCTCAGGCCGCTTATCTCTATCACTATTAATCACTTGTACACTAGAGATTTCGCCTGCTGGCCAGAGTGGCGGATCAGGCCAACTCGGGGCTCAGGTGGCCGCTTATCTCTTACCCCACCCATATGTGTCGAGCGTTGGGGTTTCCAACTACAGGGCTCGCTTCTGGAACACGAGCCAGGAATATAATATTGTAGTGTGTGCTACGCAATCACGATGAATAATCACTATGCAATGACATGAACAGATATTTGCGTACCGTTAATTTAAATTAAACGTGACAGGCAAAATGCAATGACATGAACAGATATTCGCGTACCGTTAATTGAAATTAAACGTGACATACAAGCATGATGAGGGTGACGGATCTAGCTTCGTTGTCAAGCTAGATCAAAAGCGTCCAGACAGCTATCCTTTCACTGTCTAGTCTCTTTTACGCTAAAACAAGGTAATGGCCTAAGCACGGCCTAAACAACAAGGGTAGCAAGTTTCACTTGCCTGATACCGGGGTTGACGAGCAATGAAGATCGTCACAAGCTAACTACGGAATAGATCGCTGTTATGGCAAAACAATCATTAGAACAATGATTCTAAATCGATTTCTTATTAGAATCCTAACTTTCTAATAATCCATTTTATTAGGGTTTCACACATGTGAATGGGGGTTATGCTAAAACTAAAGGAATCGAGTATTACCGTGAAGAGGCGGAGGAGCGATGCCGAGCAACCACGGCAACGGAAGAACGATCCGGCTCAGATCTGGAAATGAGGGAAAAATATGGAGAAATGGGTTTGGAGGTGGATTTTGGGGATTTGATGAGGGTTTGGGGAAGATGAGAGATGGGTTGTGACAAGGGAGGGTTTGGATGATGGAGGATGAGCTTGGGATGAAAGATTAATGGCTTGAGGAAGATGGGGGCTCAAGGGGGAGAAATTAGGGTTTTGGGTCGAGTGGAGGAAGAAGAAAACGTTTGGGAGGGGTTTAAATAGGATGGGCTGGCGGCTGCCCAGAAATTAGGGTTTTAACACAGATTAGTCGGTCAAAGAGCAACCACTGACCGACTAGTTTGGCAACTAGTCGGTCGGTCGACCAACGTAGACCGACTAAGTGTAAACAGTAACTTCTGAACGAAAATAGAATTTGGATTTAGTCGGTCGATGAACAACTACTGACCGACTAGTTTAACATCTAGTCGGTCGATGAACGTTCTTAGACCGACTAAGAGTGAACAGTATTGATACCAAAAATTAGTTGAAGAGTTAGTTGGTTAAAGAAGCATTACTGACCGACTAGTTTGCAACCTAGTCGGTCAACCAACGTTCTTAGACCGACTAACGATAAACAGTAACTCCTGAATAATTTAGAAAGCCAACTAGTCGGTTCAAGAAGGATTGCCGACCGACTGGATCGTCATCTAGTCGGTCGGTTCCCCTTCTTACACCGGCTAATAAGCACCAAAAGTTCCGATACGGAGCGCGGAGCTCCGGGATCGATTCCTAAGACTCCTAGGCTTGATCTAACAGTAAGATACGACCGTTATGAAGCCCGTCACGAATGACTTACTCCGAAATCGACGATCCTAAGGAAGAAACGAGAAAACACGACGAAACGATCGAAAATGAAAGTTACGGAGACGAAAACCACACATGAGGAGAAAATCCACCAAACATATATTATAATATAATAAATCCAGATACATGAAAACCAGTCATTACATCCTCCCCAACTTAAGAAAAATTCCGTCCTCGGAATTTCCAAACACTCATGTGTCCGGAAACAAAAGTGGGAAACGCTCTCGCATCTCATCTTCTCTCTCCCAAGTAGACTCTCCCGGCGAACCGTGCCGCCACATCACTCTAACAAGATCGACGACCTTGTTTCGAAGTGACTTCTGACGCCTGTCCAGAATCTGCACTAGATGCTGGTCATACGTCAAATCTGGGCGAACGGCGATCTCCGAGAAATCCACGGCATGAGACGGATCGCTGATGTATCGACGAAGCTGCGACACATGGAAAACATCATGGACTCCTTCCAAAGATGGCGGCAAGGCTAAGCGGTAAGCTACCTCGCCAACCCTCTCCAAAACGTCAAACGGTCCAATGTATCGTGGGCTCAACTTCCCTCGCTTCCCAAAACGAATCACACTGCGATTCAGGGAAATCTTCAAGAACACATGGTCGCCCGGCTGAAACTCCAAAGAACGACGTTTAGCATCCGCCCAATGCTTAAAACGGTCCTGAGCAATCCTCAACCTCTCCCAAATGTTCCTGACAATATCCATGGCCTCCACGATCATCTCAGGTCCCAACAACTCCCGATCACCAACGTCATCCCAACTCAATGTCGATCGACATTTCCTCCCATAAAGAGCGGCGAAAGGCGCCATGCCAATACTCGCCTGGAAGCTGTTGTTGTAAGAAAACTCCACCAAATGTAGATGGTCCTCCCACGAACCCTTGAAATCCAACATGCACGCCCTCAGCATGTCTTCCAAAATCTGAATCGTCCTCTCGGACTGGCCATCCGTCTGCGGATGGTACGCCGTGCTGAAACTCAGACGCGTACCCAAGCTCTTCTGCAAACTCTGCCAGAACTGAGATGTGAACCTCGTGTCTCTGTCAGACACGATACTCACGGGGACTCCGTGAAGTCGCACGACCTCTTGCACGATTCACGTTACATCACTATCCAAACTAGGAAAAGGACATAAAACGGAGAGTAAAAGAATTTTACCTCCATATATCTCCTTGCTAGCGTCTCAGTGGACTGTCCCACTCAGAACGGAATAAAGTGCGGAGATTTGGTCAATCGGTCTACGATCACCCAAATCACGTCATTCTGCTTCGGACACCGAGGCAGTCCAGTCACGAAATCCATAGTGATGTGTTGCCACTTCCACTCTGGAATCGGAAGCGGTTGTAGCAACCCGGCCGTACGCTGATGCTCCGCCTTCACTTGCTGGCAAACCAAACACTTGGCCACACTCCGAGCCACACTCCTTTTCATGCCATGCCACCAATAATTCAGACGAAGATCCTGGTACATCTTGGTGCCACCAGGATGCACAGAATACGGCGAACTGTGTGCCTCCACCATCAACTCCTCTCTAATATCCCCAGCTGGCACACACAACCTGGCTCCAAGCCTCAGCGAGCCATCCTCATGAATCGAAAAGTCAGTCCGCAGACCGGCTTCCACCAGCTCCCGAATCTTCACCAGCTTCGGATCCTCAGCCTGGCCAGCCTTAATCCGATCCACGATCGTCGACTGTACCTGCATGTACATCAACGACGAATCCTTCCCAGGAAGGACAATCTCCACGCCAGACTCGCAAAAATCCTGCTGCAATCTCCACTGCGAAGTCAACATCATCACCGCGGGAAGCCTACTCAGCGCATCTGGAACCACATTCACCTTGCCAGGGTGATACTGCAAATCAATCTCATAATCCGCCATAAGCTCCAACCATCGACGCTGTCGCATGTTGAGCTCCTTCTGAGTGAAAATATACTTCAAGCTTTTGTGATCGGTGAAAATCTTCACTTTCTCACTCAGCAGGAAGTGCCTCCAAATCTTAAGAGCAAACACAACGACAGCCAACTCCAAATCATGCGTCGGGTAATTCTTCTCATGAACCTTAAGCTGACGAGACGCATACGCCACAACGTGCCCATGCTGATGCAACACACAACCGAGACCCTTGCCAGAAGCATCGCAAAAGATCTCAAATCCACCGCTGCGATCAGCACAACAAGAACAGATGCAGTCGTCAGTCTCTCCCTCAGAACACCAAAAGCATCCCCACAATCACCCGACCAAACAAAAGGTATATCCTTCCGTGTCAATCTGGTCATCGGCTCAGCAATACGAGAAAAGTCCTTAATGAATCGCCGATAGTAACCAGCAAGTCCAAGGAAACTCCGAATCTCAGACGCAGACGACGGAACAGGCCACTCTCTGATGGCCCTAATCTTCGCGGGATCCACTGAAATACCGTCTCCAGTCACCACATGCCCGAGAAAAGCAACTCTATCCAGCCAGAACTCGCACTTCGAAAACTTAGCATACAACCGATGCTTCCTCAAAATCTCCAACACCGTCCTCAAGTGCGAGGCATGCTCTTCCTCCGACTTCGAGTAGATCAGAATGTCGTCAATAAAGATAACGACAAACTTATCTAAAAAGTCGTAGAAAATCAGGTTCATCAGATTCATGAAAACTGCGGGCGCGTTAGTTACACCGAAAGGCATAACCACAAACTCATAGTGTCCATACTTCGTCCTGAACGCTGTCTTCGGAACATCTCCCTTCTTCACCTTCAACTGATGGTAACCACTCTTCAAATCCAATTTAGAAAACACCCTCGAACCTCCAAGCTGATCAAAAATATCATCGATGCGAGGCAACGGGTATTTATTCTTGATGGTCACCGCATTCAACTCCCGATAGTCCACGCACATACGACGCGAACCATCCTTCTTCTTCACCAACAACACCGGTGCTCCCCACGGAGACACACTAGGATTGATATAACCCTTCTGCAAAAGCTCATCCAACTGCTTCCGCAACTCTTCCAATTCTGTAGGTGCCATACGATACGACGCCTTTGAAATCGGCTGCGCTCCCGGAACAAGATCAATAGAAAATTCTAGGGCTCGATCAGGTGGCAACCCAGACATCTCCTCAGGGAAGACGTCGCCAAAATCACGCACCACAGCTGGCCACTCCATCTCCATCTGTAAAGCCACAACCTCCACCGGCTTGGCCCAAAATCTGACAGGACCAAGTGAACTGCTACCACGGCTGAATTCAAACACCGGATGTCCGGGAATCTCGAACACCACCTTCTTCCTTCTGCAGTCGATCGTAGCATAGAAGCTCACAAGCCAGTCCATCCCAAAGACCGCATCGTAGTTGGTGATGTTGTGGACAATAAAATCAGCATAAAGCTCATGTCCACAAACCACCACAGAGCAAGGACTGCACCCACGATGCACCGTGACTACTCCATTCCCTGTAACGATTTTCCAACTCTTGGAGAGAGGGGACGTCGATAAGGAATGCTTCTCCACGAAGCTCTGGGCCAAAATACACATCGACGCACCTGAGTCAAAGAGGACTCGGGCAGGGAACGTGCAAACCAAAACCACACCTAACAAACAGTCTAATCAATCAAATCTTACTCTAGCAACATTCATACAAAAGTATCCAACATAATTTAACAATCAATTATTTAAGGAAGGAACAACTAGATTGAAAGTTACCTGCAATGACCTCATCCATGGCCAAAACCTCCTCCTCGGTCATCAGAAATGCCTGCCTCCTTGGCGGAACAGCCTGCCGAAAAGCATGCCCTTGCGGAACAAGGGGTACCCCACGACCAGCGGGCACCGGGGCTCTCTGCTGCAACGGCGGGGCAGCAATAGGTGCCTTCCAAGGCTACTTCAACCTCGGGCACTCCCTGAGAGCATGGGGGGATCGCCACAGGCAATACATTGCCCCAAGAACTTCCTACACGATTCCTTAATATGGCCCTCCTGGCCTCTTAAACTGAACAGGCTGGTTCGGCCTGAATCCAGGTCTAACCACAGCTCTCGCATGTTCCACAGGCCTCTTCCCAACACCAACAATAGATCCCCTCCTCTGGTTCACGAGCAGCTCCTGCCTCTTGGCTGCTACCAAAACCTTCTGATAAGATTCCCGGTCAGAAGAGGTCACAAAACTCTGGAGCTCCGAAGCAAGCCCCTGCAGGAACCTCTGAGTTCTCTCCTCAGCGTCCTGCACCATCTTCGGTGCAAACCGACTCAGCCTCATGAACTCTTGGTGATATCGGTCCACCGACGAGCTTCCTTGCTTCAGATCGATAAAACGCTGCAGCATCTTTTCCCTGGCAGCCTTCGGGAAGAACTCACCATCAAATCTGGCCTTGAAGGTAGCCCAGACGATCGGCTCCTCCAACATCTTCTCTTCAGCATCCCACCAATTCCCGACGTTATCCCTCAGCTGGCGCTTCGCCAAGTCAACCCAACTAACTTCGTTGACCTTGGACATCTTCAGATTGTCCTCGATATTCCTCATCCATTCATCAGCAGCTAGTGGACCTTCGGTTCCATCAAAATATGCAGGACCCAGCTCTCTAAACTGCTTCGCCCCGGGCTCAGGGCGAGGGGCTTCCACCACCCGAGCAGCTCGGGTCACCGGAGCATTCTATACCTGCAGAAGCACACCCTGCTGAACCTGCATCATCTGCAACATCATCCGCATCATCTCTCCTTTAGTGGGCTCCCGCTCAGGCTCCTCGTCATGAGGGGGCGCACCACTACCACCACCACGGGTGATTCACCTTCCTGCCATCTAATGACACAGAAAACGAAACAATTAGACTCATAGCTTAGGGCTCAGATGTCGAACTCATTTGTTGGACAATCTTGTATTATTATCGTTATCCCGATAATTGCAGTTACAGAAGGACCTGCATGGGCCACCTCTAAAACCTGTCACGACCCGCTTCCCTAAAATGGAGGCGAGACGTGAGAAGGTCCGCTCAAGCGTGGAGCTGTGAAGCTGCACGCCTGATAAGCGTAAATTTAGTATAAGCAGGTCCCTGTAATTGCAAACGAAACAACAACAATAATAATAATATGAGACGGATATGAAATACCAATCCCACAGTTTGTCCACAAAATGTCCAACATCACAGAAAAGCCACCAGGCTAAAAGAAAGAGTCTAAAGGCCCAGAACAAGGCCAAACAAAAGACAAATATATCAGAGTATCGAACTAGGTGCCACGCACCGACAACACCAAAGATCTAACAAAACTAGACGTAGACACTAAGACTGATCCCCAGTGTCTACGAAGTCCTCGTCCAACACGGGCGCAAGCTCGGCATCCGCAAACACCTCACCCTCAGCAAGTAACTCGGGCTCAAGGTCTAACATGCGTCACCCAAAAGAGAAAGGGGCACATGTCAGCAAGTCTGAAAGACTTGAGCAAGGAAACTGAAAGTGACTAACAACCTAGCACTTGTAATATTAAGCAATGACATGGCAGTTAAGTATGATGCAACAGTTTAAAGGAGAGGCAAGCACGCACTATGTAGCCAAAGCTACCATTTCACTAATCACTATTCACTTATCACTGTTTATCACTTAGTGCATAGAGAGTCCACCTGCTGGCCAGCTCGTGGCTCAGGCCGCTTATCTCTATCACTATTAATCACTTGTACACTAGAGATTTCGCCTGCTGGCCGGAGTGGCGGATCAGGCCAACTCGGGGCTCAGGTGGCCGCTTATCTCTTACCCCACCCATATGTGTGAGCGTTGGGGTTTCCAACTACAGGGCTCGCTTCTGGAACACGAGCCAGGAATATAATATTGTAGTGTGTGCTACGCAATCACGATGAATAATCACTATGCAATGACATGAACAGATATTTGCGTACCGTTAATTTAAATTAAACGTGACAGGCAAAATGCAATGACATGAACAGATATTCGCGTACCGTTAATTGAAATTAAACGTGACATACAAGCATGATGAGGGTGACGGATCTAGCTTCGTTGTCAAGCTAGATCAAAAGCGTCCAGACAGCTATCCTTTCACTGTCTAGTCTCTTTTACGCTAAAACAAGGTAATGGCCTAAGCACGGCCTAAACAACAAGGGTAGCAAGTTTCACTTGCCTGATACCGGGGTTGACGTGCAATGAAGATCGTCACAAGCTAACTACGGAATAGATCGCTGTTATGGCAAAACAATCATTAGAACAATGATTCTAAATCGATTTCTTATTAGAATCCTAACTTTCTAATAATCCATTTTATTAGGGTTTCACACATGTGAATGGGGGTTATGCTAAAACTAAAGGAATCGAGTATTACCGTGAAGAGGCGGAGGAGCGATGCCGAGCAACCACGGCAACGAAAGAACGATCCGGCTCAGATCTGGAAATGAGGGAAAAATCTGGAGAAATGGGTTTGGAGGTGGATTTTGGGGATTTGATGAGGGTTTGGGGAAGATGAGAGATGGGTTGTGACAAGGGAGGGTTTGGATGATGGAGGATGAGCTTGGGATGAAAGATTAATGGCTTGAGGAAGATGGGGGCTCAAGGGGGAGAAATTAGGGTTTTGGGTCGAGTGGAGGAAGAAGAAAACGTTTGGGAGGGGTTTAAATAGGATGGGCTGGCGGCTGCCCAGAAATTAGGGTTTTAACACAGATTAGTCGGTCAAAGAGCAACCACTGACCGACTAGTTTGGCAACTAGTCGGTCGGTCGACCAACGTAGACCGACTAAGTGTAAACAGTAACTTCTGAACGAAAATAGAATTTGGATTTAGTCGGTCGATGAACAACTACTGACCGACTAGTTTAACATCTAGTCGGTCGATGAACGTTCTTAGACCGACTAAGAGTGAACAGTATTGATACCAAAAATTAGTTGAAGAGTTAGTCGGTTAAAGAAGCATTACTGACCGACTAGTTTGCAACCTAGTCGGTCAACCAACGTTCTTAGACCGACTAACGATAAACAGTAACTCCTGAATAATTTAGAAAGCCAACTAGTCGGTTCAAGAATGATTGCCGACCGACTGGATCGTCATCTAGTCGATCGGTTCCCCTTCTTACACCGGCTAATAAGCACCAAAAGTTCCGATACGGAGCGCGGAGCTCCGGGATCGATTCCTAAGACTCCTAGGCTTGATCTAATAGTAAGATACGACCGTTATGAAGCCAGTCACGAATGACTTACTCCGAAATCGACGATCCTAAGGAAGAAACGAGAAAACACGACGAAACGATCGAAAATGAAAGTTACGGAGACGAAAACCACACATGAGGAGAAAATCCACCAAACATATATTATAATATAATAAATCCAGATACATGAAAACCAGTTGTTACAGGTTTAGTTGGGAGATTTGAAAAGCAGCCCACGTGAAAACGTGGGCTGCTTCATTTGTTTTCTTTCTTTCTTTTTTAATATTCGTTTTTGTTTTTTTAAATATTATAATATTATTAAATTATTTACTTAGCTTTAAATCATCAATTTATATGGCTCTTTCTGAAAAAAATCCAAAAAAAATACCACACGTTTGGGATGATGCGACAAGTATGTAAATGAGTTCCGATAAATTTTCGGATGTCGAAAATGCTAGTTTTGAGACTAAAACAGAAATCGGGCCTCGAAATGACTACAACACTTGAAATTAAATGAGAATTCTGACAAATACAGAGACGTAATAGGAGCGGTCTAGAATAGCACTGATGGTTTAAGGCCGTCACATTCTACCCTCCTTACAAAAAATTTCGTCCTCAGAATTCATCACATCGCGGTGAATAGGTAGGGATAGTGTTCACGTATATCATCTTCTCGCTCCTAGGTGGATTTACCAGGTGAGTCATGATGCCACATAACTCTCACTGGATCGACAACCTTGTTTCTGAACACCTTTCTTCGTCGATCTAATATTCCCATAGGCCGTTGCACATAAGTC
>CM061135.1:75667706-75716710 GCA_030789695.1 Scilla litardierei
TAATCAGCAAACGCAAACACAAGATTTTACCCTGATTCCCCAAACTTGGGTATGTCCAGCCACACCAAATATTCACTATAATTCTGACAAAGAGAATGAATATAATCTCACACAGAGATACCTCACAAAGAGGATTTTGTATTCTCATACAGAGAAATCCTTGCTCGCATACATAGAAACTCTAACTCTCACACAGAGAGTAGTCAACCAACCCTACATAAGGGTTAACCTCTCACAAAGAGAGGAACTAGCTCTCACAAAGAAAGACAGGGTTTCAAGTTACACAAATATGAAATAAATACTCTTACCTATGCCTTGAAATGAATTTACTTAGTATAAAGAAGAAGGCATGGAAGATGATTTCCAAGTGATGAGTGAACTTGATTGCACTTGGATGATTTTCCTTGAGCTTGCTTCAACGCATGAAGAGGAATGAGCTCATGAGAAGGGAAATGAGACATTAGGAGTGTGGCTTAATGATCCTTAATGACCTTCAATAGTTCCAAGAGTTCTAAATGAACTAAGCACATTCCTATTTATAAGAAACCGCAAAACCCCAATAAAACCAAAGCTAGAGTCCACGGATAGAATTCTGCAGCGGTTAGAATATGGGATTTAATGGAAACTACAGTCGACTGAAGAAGGATTGACAGTAGACTGATCAACGACTATATTATTTCCAACGGCTATAATCTGAGCCAGGACATACGACTGTAGAAGACTACACAGGCGCATGTACAATGTGCAGGCACCTGTAAAGACTTCGTCAGTCGACTGTCACATGGGATGGACTGGAGCTGAGAAAATGCGACTTCCGCACTTGTACATTCAGACGATTGACGAGCAATGTTCAGGCGCCTGAATATTGACAGGCGACTGTAAACTCTACATAAGTCGACTGACGCACAAACTAGAGAGATGTCGAGAAATGACAATTTACGCATTTTGGTACATAGATGACTGAAGAACAATATCCAGGCGCTTGATGAATGACAGACGACTGTCAAATGAACTTCGGTCGCCTGCTCCAAAAGCTCAAGAAAGAGTCAATAAATGGTTGACCTGAGATGTGCACAACAGTCGCCTGTAGAAGGCTGGCCAGGCGCTTGGAATCACCCAGTCGACTGTCCTTCCTTCAGAAGTCGCCGGTTGGAGAGCCAGAGACTCCAATTGAGTCATTTGGCATGATGAACTTATTGGGTTGTATTCTACAATAATGCTAAGGCTCACTAAGATGGTTATGTATATGCATGTATAAGTAGACAACCTATCAAGGCATTACCATAATCGTAGACTCAAAAAGTAAAAAGCAAGTAAATAAAATTACATGTATTACATTGCTTCTCTAAGAGTCTAAACTTCAACCTTGATGCTCCACATCATCTTCTAAGCTTTGGCACCTCTTAATGAGCTTTCCTTCATCAAGATCCGAGCTTTGGCTATGCTCCCTTGATGTCCATCCTTGCACCAAGCTATTAGTCTACAAATCATGATATTATTCATTTGATAAACATGCGACTAAAACATGAGTCATTAGCAACAATATAATGTTGTGATTATAATCAAAATAATATTGATCTAAAAAACCAATACCTAACACAGACATCCGGTCCAAGCAAAGTTTTAAAAAAATAAAGTCCCGCCAAATCAGGCATCTGGTTTTTTACCAGATGTCTGATCCGACATATTTGGAATAAAATAAGGTGCATGCTGAGTCAGCGGGCTGAATGTGGGACTGAAGCCCATGGTTAGCCACATCTCTCCACTTTTTTTTTTGCAAAGACCACATTCCCTTAAGATTCATCACCTCGTGCAGCACTCTATTGGTTGTGTGTGAATTAAAAAAGCAAATTAAAAAAAAACAGAGGTAAGTGTATGGAGGCGTGCGTAAAGAAAACATAGATGTGAGTATAGACTTACCCCGTGTCATTGTGATATCTCATGGATCCATTACGTGAAAGTCCCCGTTCTCGGCTCTTAATTCCGGAAGGATCACTGGGGTGTGGTTATTTTGGGATCGAATATGCCGTGCCGCATGAAGACAAAAACTGATACCGTGCAGCGTGCGGTCTAATCTAAAGTTATGCCAATAGTAATTCAACACTGGTATTTATTAAGCATGCAAATCGTATAGCTCAAGTTATGCCATAGTAATTCAAGCATACATTTTGCTTCTGAGAATTCTGGTTATACTTTCTTGGTTGGAGTAAAGTATGTACGAACTCTACAAACTTGTTCATTCTGGCCAATAACTTCTATCTGAGATCAAACAAACAATATGTCACACCCCCAAACCGACAGCGGAAGTCCTATAAGCATAACAAGCGGGGTGCGCAACAGCGTCAACACGCACACAAGAATGAACCCGCACATGTACCAAACTCAGTGGTCCTTCATGATGTTTAGCAAATACTTTAGATTTGAGATTACTTCTTCAAGAATGTTCAGACCAAAATACAAACACAGATGTCTAACTTAAAAAAAATCATACAATAAGGAGTCTTTAAAACAAAACATCTTTCTAGTACCCTAGTGTACTAGTCACAAAATTTAATCTTCCATTCGACATCAACATCAACTGCTTCGACCATCGCCAGACTGCAGCCTAAGTTGGATCTGAAATGGTTTTAAAGAAAAACCATGGGTTGAGCTACACTACTCAATGAGTACAAAATTTCTCACTGGTAGAACATGCTGTTACGTCAATTATGGCCGGTCTTTATGGCCACATTCATGGCTCTTAAATCCAGTGATTAAAGCCCGCATATACTCCTTCATCAATGGTAGCGACTATCGGGGCTCAACATTTTCTCATTAGCGCGCAGTCATCAAGAATGGCAATAAAGCCACATCATTGCCCGAGACGTGATGGGGGGTGGATGGCTCACCTATATGAAGGCCAGGAGGCAACAGCTCAAAAGGGGGAGGATCACCGAGATCCAAGAAGGAGGTAGCCTAACCTCGCAATTCACGTTCCGCCCAATAATATCTACTCTTTCATAGCTCAGTCGGAGCACTATCAGACGGCCCCCCAACGGGTCGGTCCTAGCCCGACTAAGCCTCTTTTGAGTCAAACCCTGACTTAAGCATCGGAGGGAATTTGATCGGGCCCCAGACCCGACCCCCTGACGAGCTTTCTGTCATGTAGATCGCAGGAGATACCGTCCGACTGAAGTTCCCTTTGGCGACCCATTGCTCGGCCCTGAGCATCCTCGCACCAGAGCCTGCTTTGCCGACTGATCTCGAAGGTCACTCTCGTCTTCCACGTTAGCGACGACCTTTGGACTACCCAACCACCGACCCATGGTGAGAAAACACCTCGAAACACACAAATTTTCAAGTTTAATGAAACATACCATGTGAAGGCAATCTATCTTTAAGAGTATCAATCGTATAATAAAGAAATAGAATATGCAAAACATGTTATGGCATTCATAAAAATGACGAGCGACATTAAAATTTCTCTCTTTTTTCTTGACATAAGAGATTTAGCAATCATCTCTTATTTCATGAAAGAAAATAGGATAGTATATGTTTCATTTTTTTTGCAAGCCCTCTCAAATATCTTGCAAAGGCTACGTATTATGATCCAGTAACATGGGAATGCAGAAGCGCATCAATTAATCAATCAATCAGTCAAAAAGTCACCCATGGACAATGTACTTAACCTTGCCATAGGTTGCCCAAAGGCCAAAACACAGATATGGATGTGAGACTCTAGAGGTGGCCCCCACCAATTCCGTAGTATGGCACTTAGCTCTCAACACCTGCCCGAAGACCAATCACATATTTGGATGTGGGCCTCTAGAGGTGGCCCCCATCACTCATATGTCATGGCACGTAGCTCCCAACACCCACTCGAAGGCCACATATATATGTACACTCAATCCCATATGACAGACTCATATATTAGACAATTCATTCCACAACAGATTTGTGAGGGTTTGAAGATACATAATTCATTTCTCATCATCCTTCATTCATGTTATTTTTTTCAGGCATATGCAGTCAAATATGCTTATATGAATTACTTTTCAGTTTCATGTCATATACAATCTCAAATCATTTGACGAGCATAAAGTGGCAATGTCAATGTGGGAAGATGAAATGCGAAATTTTTCTAAGAATTTATACTATTATCATAATGGAAATAGCATGCTCATGATCACATTTTTGTGAAATTTTCATTTAAAGTGGCTATTGGAGTAAACCATTTCAAACTGGACTAATATTTTTGTGACCAAAATGAGATAGCTATAATCATTCAATTCGAAAAATAATATGTGGGTTTCATCATTTTGCATATCTATACATGATAACTTTCACAAACCCTTTTTATGATATGTATCATAATCAATGTAACCTTATACTTCAATTATAAAATTTTTGTATAAAAATTATTCCTGTGAGAAAAATTATACTCGCCTCGTAACTGTCAACTAGAACACGTTATTTGTCACCCACAACATATGATCTATTATACAAATGATGAAGATGTCACATGTGGCACCATTGTCCCAATCATACTTTTTGTGGGTGCCACATGGGACTCCACCTCACCTCACTTGCCCAAAGTCCACCCAAAAATTGACCCACAAATACTTCCTCCACCCAAAAACAATGACCCAACTTTACACACACCTCTTAAAAAATCCCAAGATCCCCCCGATGATACCGACACATGCACCCACAGTTCTCACTACTTTTTGGTTGCGCGCGTGCACTGCATCCTGTTCGTGGGATTTTTTTGACGCCGCGCACTATATGCACGGGTTGTTTCTAGTATAATTCCATTGTCCTACTTTTCCGGCCATCACTTTCTTCATGAGGTCGGAGACCGAGAAGCACCTGAACGATCAATCGTCATCATCAGCCATCTCCTCGTTAGGGGGGTACTAGCTTGGCTCTCTCTATGGAAGGATCACAAGAATTCAGAGAAGTAGACGAGTCGTCATCATAGACCATCTTGTAGCTCGAAATGTAATCCTAAAGCAAACCTCTCAGAATCTCCGATGAAAAAGCAAGGATCAAGATGTGAGCTCCATGGCTGCAACGAATCGAGGGGAGAGTGCCATGGCCAAATCCCAGAGCAAGAGAGCTGCATTGACATCAGAGGGCTCTTGCATCGAGATCGGAGATCTTGTGTCTTTGATGTACTTGTCGATGATCTTCCTATTGCTCAACCATCAGCGTCGCTTCTCTGCTTTCATCGAAGGAGAGGTCACCTTTGCTGCAATCGTATCACACTTCAAAAACTGACCCAAATCAGACTCAAAGACTCAAATGATGTGGGCAGAGTTGAGAAGGGAGAAGGGAGCTTGTAGGAGATTGAGAAGAGAAGAGGAGTAGGAATCCGGTTATTTCTTAAAGAGGTAAGGAAGAGAGAGAGGAGGGAGCTAGGAAATTAGACAAGTGTCTCAATTTTGAACACTTGTCAAGTATTCTTTTCCCCTTCATGCTAAATGTCCACTCTCCTTTCAACTTGGCTCATCTCTCTACTTCAATTTTTTTTGTTTTATTATTTATTATTATTAATATTTGATGGGTTATTATATCCTCCCCATCCTAAGAAAAATTTTCGTCCTTGAAACATCGCATACATTGATCTTCAAAGAGCTTAGGATACCTCTCCCACATGAACTCCTTCTCAACTTCCCAAGTAGCTTCCCTCTTTGGATGATTTTTCCATTTGACCTTCACGTACTTAATGTATGGTTCCTCAAGATTTGTGGATGAGTATAATGCTAAGTTTACCATGCTTAGTCGGTTCACTCCACACATGGTGGAGGATCTGGAGGATCGTGCCCATCTCTTTCGGCGTGGATTGAACTTTGATATCCAAGCATCGATAACCTCAACACTACCTAAAACCCACGAAGATGTTCTTGAGTCTTCTCGTGAACATGAGATTGTTGCCAAGCGACGTAGGGCGGTACAGATTGGAGGGAACAAACGCACATGGGTGCCCGTCAAGAACCCTATTAGACCTACCTCGACTACCACATTCAAGAAGCCAGGGGTTCCATTGAATAATCAGCAGGCACTTGAGTGTCTTTTCTGTGGCAAAACGGGACATATGAAGATGGATTGCAGGCGGTTTCTCAAACAATGCCTCATTTGTGGGGCATCAGAACATTCTATCGCAAACTGCCCTCAGAGAAACGATCGATCGGGGCCTTCTCGAGCTCCCACTACATCAGAAACCACTTCACGAGGTCCACCATTGCCTCCTCAGTAATGTGCTTTTCAACAAGATAGGACTACTCAGCCAAAGCGTCAGGCCTTCACGATGACTGCGGAAGAGGCTGAGGCTACCGGACAAGTGATCATTAGTAACTTTTAATTTCGTACTTTCTTATATTCCATTACTTTAGAAGTGCATGCATGTCTTTCCATATAATTAGTTTTGTCGATTGAAACATATATTGCAAACATACTAGGTATAGTTTTGATCGCGACCACACCAGCCCTCTCACTCTTCGACTCAGGAGCTTCCAACTGCTTCATGTCTCGACAATTTGTAGCCAACAACTCCATATCAACTGAAACCCTTCCCTCGAACTGGAGTATCAACACGGGTAGTGGCGTGTTGCAATCTTCTCGTGGATGCCATCTGTGTCCTGTGGTGATTGGCGGCTGAGCACTTCTAGCAGACTTCATAATAATTGATATGCCAAGCTTTGATGCTGTTTTTGGTATGGATTGGCTGAGTACTTTCTATGCTACTATCGACTGTCATCGAAGGAGGGTAGTGTTCAAGATGCCTGACAATCCAGTGTTTGAATTCACCCATGGAAGTAGCTCCCTTGGACCGATCAATTTTCGGGCCAAACCAAAGGAATGGGTAGCAGCAGTGATGTTGGCGACAACTGAAAAACCTGAAGTGGTTCGAGAGTTCGATGACGTATTTCCAAAAGGCACATCAAGTTTACCACCAGATCGAGCTATTGAGTTCTCCATTGATTTGATACCGGGTACTCAATCGATTTCTAAGGCTCCTTACCGCATGGCTCCAGCGGAATTACAAGAACTCCGCATTCAACTGGATGACTTCTTGCAAAAAGGGTTGATACATCCTAGCGTATCTCCGTGGGGAGCACCAGTATTACTAGTCAAGAAGAAAGATGGAACGAAGAGAATGTGTATAGACTATCGAGAGCTGAATAAGGTAACTGTGAAGAATAAGTACCCGATGCCCTGTATCGAAGACATTTTTGACCAACTTGGAGGATCTCGAGTATTCTCGAAGTTAGACCTTCGGAGTGGATACCATCAGGTAAAAGTGAAGAAGGAAGACATACACAAAACAGCCTTTCGAACTAAGTATGGCCATTACGAATTCTTGGTTATGCCTTTCGGTGTAACCAACGCACCAGCAACATTCATGAGACTTATGAACGAATTTTTCTATGAGTATTTGGACAAGTATGTGGTGGTATTCATAGATGATATCCTGGTGTATTCAAGGAGTAGGGAGGAGCATGTGAAGCGTCTATGGATGATATTGGAGACACTGTGAAGCCATCAGTTGTATGCTAAGTATAGCAAGTGTGAATTCTGGTTGGAAAGAGTGGCATTTCTTGGCCACATTATGTCCAGAGAAGGCATATCTGTAGATCCAGAAAAGGTGGCAGCAGTCAAAACTTGGCCAGTCTCTCAGATAATTACGAAAAGTAGAAGTTTTCTCGGGTTAGCAAGATATAATCGGCAATTCATTCAAGATTTCTCCAAGATCGCAGAGCCAATGACGCGACTTACGAGAAAGGAGGTGGAGTTCTTTTGGTCAGAAGCATGTGCCCAATGTTTTGAAAAGTTGAAGGCTGCGTTGACAAATGCACTCGTACTAACCATTCCCAATCAGACCAAAGAATTTGAGGCGTATTGTGATGCTTCTGGGAAGGGACTTGGTTGCATACTACATCAACACGGTAAGGTAGTGGCCTATGCATCGAGGCAGTCGAAGCAGCATGAGAAAAATTATCCCACTCATGACCTGGAACTGGCTGCGGTGATTTTTGCTTTGAAGATATGGATGCTTTACTTGTTGGGAGAGCACGTGAAGATATTCACCGATCATAAGAGCCTGAAATACATCTTCACACATAAGGAACGTAATATGAGGCAACGGAGGTGGTTAGAACTTATGGCAGATTATGACATGGACCTATAATATCACCCTGGGAGGTTTAATGTCGTTCCAGATGCCTTGAGTCGGCTCCCAGCTGTGATGACTCTTATAACTCAGTGGAGACTTCAATAGTTAATCCGCGGGACGGAGATCGAAGTCGTTCTACCTGGGATTATTGTGACACTTATGGACTTGCACATTCGGTCGACACTTGTCGATCGATTCAAGGCCGCTCAGACTGGAGATGAAAAGTTACGGAAGATCAGAGAGCAATTAGAAGTAGGCCTTCAAACTATTTTCTTACTCATGAAGATGGGTCCTTGAGATACGGTAGTAGAATTTACGTGCCCATGGGTGACACCAGGGAAGAGTTGCTAAAGGAAGCACATAACTCTCCATACTCTATTCATCTTGGCGGTACTAAGATGTATAAGGATCTTCGTCAAAATTTCTGGTGGCACAGCATGAAGAGAAGTGTTGCGTAGAGCGTAGCCAAATGTTTAGTATGCCAATAAGTAAAAGCTGAACATCATCGCACCTCGGGGTTACTTCAACCATTACCTATCTCAGAATAGAAGTGGCAGCATGTCACCATGGATTTCATGGCTGGACTACCTCGGAGTTCTAAGCAAAATGATGGTGTTTGGGTGATCGTTGATCGATTGACCAAGTCGGCGAATTTTATACCATTTCGAGTGGGACAGTCCACTAAACTTCTTGCAAGGAAGTATATGGAGGTAATCAATCATCTCTCTATCATTCTTAATTGGTTAGGGCATATCGTAATGTGGGCAATATCTGTGCAGGAGAAATATCTGTGCAGGAGATAGTGAGACTGCACGGAATTCCAGTGAATATTGTCTCCAATCGAGACACCCGATTCACCTCTCACGTTTGGAAGTGCCTGCAAGCAAGTTTAGTTACCAGCCTGAGTTTCAGCACTACGTACCACCCACAGACCGATGGCCAGTCCGAGCGCACCATTCAAATATTAGAAGATATGTTACATGCTTGTATTCTAGACTTCAAAGGGCTATGGGAAGATCACATACACCTAGTGGAGTTTGCTTACAACAATAGTTATCAGTCTAGTATTGGCATGGCGCCCTTCACTGCACTATATGGGAGGAAGTGTCGATCCCCTCTGAGTTGGTACGACATTGGTGACAGAGAACTTCTGGGGCCTAAGATGATCATAGAATCCATGTAGGTAGTAAGGACTATCAGAGAAAAGCTTCGAATTTCACAGGATCGCTATAAGTATTGAGCAGATGCTAAGCGTCTTCACTAGGAGTTTCAACTAGGTGACCATGTATTCTTGAAGATCTCACCCAACTGAGGACTTATCCGTTTCGAAAGGCGAGGAAAGCTTAGTCCACGATATATTGGACCGTTCGATGTATTGGAGCGAGTATGAGAAGTGGCTTATCGCCTTGCATTGCCACCTACCTTGGATGAAGTACATGACGTATTCCATGTCTCGCAATTACGACGATATGTGAGTGATCCTAGCCATGTGGTGGACTACTCAAATAATGTAGTCCGTCCAGACTTGACTTATGTGCAACGGCCTGTGGGAATATTAGATCGACGACGAAAGGTGTTCAGAAACAAGGTCGTCGATCCAGTGAGAGTTATGTGGTGTCACGACTCACCTGGTAAATCCACCTAGGAGCGAGAAGATGATATACGTGAACGCTATCCCTACCTATTCACCGCGATGTGATGAATTCTGAGGACGAATTTTTTTGTAAGGAGTGTAGAATGTGACGGCCTTAAACCGTCAGTGCTATTCTAGATCACTCCTATTACGTCTCTGTATTTGTCAGAATTCTCATTTAATTTCAAGTGTTGTAGTCATTTCGAGGCCCGATTTCTGTTTTAGTCTCAAAACTAGCATTTTCAACATCCGAAAATTTATCGGAACTCATTTACATACTTGTCGCATCATCCCGAACGTGTGGTATTTTTTTTGGATTTTTTTTCAGAAAGAGCCATATAAATTGATAATTTAACGCTAAGTAAATAATTTAATAATATTATAATATTTAAAAAACAAAAACGAATATTAAAAAAGAAATAAAGAAAACAAATGAAGCAGCCCATGTTTTCACGTGGGCTGCTTTTCAAATCTCCCAACTAAACCTCTTAATAAGGATTGATAAAATATAACTTAATTAAAACATACATCCCCCCTAACCTCTCTCTCACCCCCCCGAATCCCTCTCTTAAGGTAGCCTAGATCCCTCCTCTTCTCTTCGTTGGAAAAAAAACAAGGGCAGCAAAACCCCTTAACTCTCATTTTCTCAATTTCACTCTTCAATCTCTACTCCACTATCAATTTCAAACTTTCACCCATCTCCTTCTCAATCCTCTCCCCTCTTCTCCTTGAACCCAAAGGGAGCCACCACCGGCGACCCACCTCCTCCAGCCGACCCACCACTACCAATCACCCCCAGCTAGCGACCTGCCTCGGGCCGCCCCTGTTGCCACTCCGATCCGCGTGCGTCTCGATCAGCCGCCGCCCCGCTGTGCGCCATCCTCTGCCGAGCCGCCCTCCTCTTAGCCCGTAGCCCCCGTGAGACCCCATCTCCTCCAAGCTCAGGCAGGTTCCCCAAAATTAATTTAGTTCAAACTTAATTTCCATGTTGTTGATGTTGTGAAATGTATGTGAGATGACTCTTGTTAATATAATTGAGGTGAGAGAGCCAGTGCTTAATGGTTCAATTGTTCTGTGAAACACAAACCTCATTAAAACAACAACTCAATATGTGTGTGTTACTTGTCAATTTAACATCAATATAATATCACTTGTATGAGTAATATATGAGTCCAGAATGCATATGACATTCGAGGGGATAATTCTGCCTCGTATGCTAAATGCTGCTAAATGTTAGTTATGTGATCAAGACAAGGAGTTTATGGCAAGATGATATTATACAAGTTAAATTTAAGGGATAATCCAAAGTTATTATATGATTATTTACAGGCACATGCTAAATGCTAAGATGTAGTGATGACGAAGGACAGAAAGGTTTTTTTAATAAAAAATGTACATTAATAGATAACTGAAAATGAGGGGAAGCTACTATGCTAGCTTCTAGCATGCATTTTTATTATATTATTAGAAGAGTTTACATAGACTGGGGAGCAGATTTGGCTTGTCCTCTGCAGACATTAATTTTTTAAAAAAATATCATCATCTGCTTAATTTGCCATCTATTCTGACAAATGGTTTCTGTTTTGTTTCTAGCTGTGACCCGTTCTTCATCTCTAAAGCTGGCATTTTATCCAAGTGCATGTTATATATATAATTATTTGAATGGGTTGGCTATATTTTTATGTTGAATATATTGCATGCATACAAAATCTTAATATACATATATATAAGAAAGGAAAGGAAATCGCGTTGAAAAAAACGCACAATATGAAAAGTCATTAAAAAGACATTATATCACACACAACATTGGGTGGGGTACTCATTGTCACGAGGGTGCACGAGCGACCATGTCATAAATCAAGTTCCCATGTTCCAGCAATGGAGCTGCGATCCATCATTTCACCGTCATCCAGACGTGGAGACAGGGTCGTTGCTAATTATAAGAAAAAAGATTCAATTCACCACCATCTAAACCTCGGGAGATTAGGTACATCATCATTTCACTGTCTTCAGACGTAAAGACGGGGTAGGGGCTAACCAGGAGCGCACCTGGGGACGCCGACAGTTGCACATTGTACCCTCAGTCAATGAGTTATGCATTAGCCTAGGTTCACTGCTTTACATGGACACAACACCTCATAAATGGTTAAACATGTTAATTATCTTAATTGTGATTGTTTACTCCTGAGCGCCTAGTAGCATTTATTTCCATTTCATATCAGGTTGTTAAATTTCATATATATCTCATGTTGTTTTTGTTACATTTCATATACGGGTAGTAGACTATATCCTTGCTCTATCTGTTCTTTTATAACTTGTTTAAGTAAAATTAATGCTGGGAACCTACATGAGAATTTCTCGCTGACAGACATTGTATTGTGTTTTCTTAATGCAACGTCTGTCAGATCCTGAGAGTAAGTTTGCAGATCTCGCCCCTGAGTCGCACGAGTTCGTTGAGGGGTGAGACTTTCCAGAGGACAGGAGGTTATTGCTTGTTTCTCTTGCTATGTAGTTTTATTAATCGCATGGACTTTGGTTTGTACTGGCCATATGGCCCCCTTTTATCTTCCAGTTGCTTTCAAGACTTTTTGATTTGGTTGTAATAATTAAACCGTTACTTTGGACCTGGGTTGTAATAATTTAATTTATTATCTGTGTTGTTATTCTGGAGAATCTGCATATTGTGTGTACCAGAAGCTTATCGTAGCTAAATCAAAAGAGAAAGAAAAAAACTCCCTCTCTTTGACTTAGCTACGAGCGGGCTTGTCCCGTCTCGCTTCCTAGTATTTTGGAAAGCGGGGCGTGATAGATATCCTTCCTCGTCAGACGAGTCATAGGCTCAGCAATCTTCAAGAAGTCTTTTATGAATCGACGGTAATAGTCAGCCAATCCAAGAAAACTTCGGATGTCAGAAGCTGATCGAGGAGTCGGCTAATTCTTGACTGAGGTAACTTTCTCTGGGTCGATCGGAATACCATCTCATGACACTACATGCCCAAGAAAAGTGACTTGGTCTAGCCAGAATTCACACTTGCTATCCTTGGCATATAACCGAGATGTCGCAAGGTCTCCAATACAATCTGCAAATGCTCGACATGCTCTTCATCGTTCTTCTAGTAGACCAATATGTCATCGATGAAGATCACTACGAACTTATCCAAGAACTCATAGAAAATCAAGTTCATGAGGTTCATGAATACAGCTGGGGTGTTAGTCACACCGAACGGCATGACTATGAATTCATAGTGCATATACTTGGTCCGAAATGCCGTCTTCGGGATGTCTTCACTTCTGAACTTCATATGATGATAACCACTTCGGAGATCCAGCTTAGAGAATACTCGTGATCTGCCAAGTTGATCGAAGATGTCGTCAATGCGCGGCAGCGGGTACTTGTTCTTAATGGTCACCTTATTCAGCTCTCAATAGTCTATACACATCCTTCTAGCTCCATCCTTCTTCTTGACAAAAAGAACTGACGCATCCCAAGGAGATACGCTGGGATGTATCAATCCCTTCTGCAACATGTCGTCAAGTTGTTTTCGAAGTTCTTCCAGTTCAGCATGGGACATGCGATAAGGAGCCTTTGAAATATGTTGAGTGTTTGGTATAAGGTCAATGGTGAATTCCAGAGCTCGATCAGGCAGTAAACCCGAAATATCTTCAGGGAATACATCCTCAAAGTCTTGAACTACTCTAGGCTTCTCGGGCTCAACTTGCATCGATGCAATGATTACTTCGTTCGGCTTGGCCCGAAATCTGATAGGTCCAAGTGAACGATCTCCGCTCGTGAATTCAAATAAAGGGTGATCAGGGATTTCAAACACTAATTTCTTTATGTGACAATCAATAGTAGCGTAGAAATTTCCTAACCAGTCCATGCCAAATATCGCATCGAAGTTTGGCATGTCGACCATCATAAAATCTACAAACAACTCGTGTCTACAGATCACGATAGGCAAGATCGACAGCCACTAGAATTTTTCACTACTCCACCCCCAGTAGTGATGTTCCGGTAATTAGGTAGAGAGTCAACACGAATGGAGTGCTTCTATATGAATCCTCGGAATATGAAGCAGTGTAAGGTTCCAGAATCAAAAAGAGATATGGCTGGATGAGAGGCTAGTAAGACAACACCTAACATATGAAGTATGTCTTTGCTACAAGATAAACAACCAAGCATAAGCATATTGTTGGATCTGGATCCTAGCCTAGAGGGGGGGTGAATAGGCTTATAAAAATAATTCGTGCAACCCACGAATAAGCACACGCAGTTATAGCAGCAACATGGTAAATAAAAAGCAGACACAGAGTACACAGCAGATTTACCCTGGTTCGGTCGACCCTTCGACCTACTCCAGCCTCCAAAGCAGATACTAGTATTGAATAGCGCAATAGGTACAAAACAATAAGTTAGAGCACGCTCAGAGCACCCTCTATGTCTCTACACTCGCCAGGCTCTCAGTACCCCACTCACTGTGTTTTCTCTCACTATCAATCCTAGTAACGCTTTCTACCAGCTAGTCCCAAACTAGCTGGGTCCCACTTGTCTAGCCCCAACCAGACAAGTCCCAAAATAGTCCCCAAAAATGGTAAAGTTTTCCCTACAGAAAACGTTACACTAAAACACGAATAAAAGAGTTTAAGGGTTTAGAAATGCTAAGTTCATGTCCGTGTAGGCATCTCTGTCAATCAGCATGTCGTCAGCTCCAATATGACACAAACGGTGTCTTAATCTGACTCCTGGATTGCAAAATACACACAGGTCTGTGTGTAAAGAAATTCAGTTCAAATCCTTATAAAATGGCCGGCTGTGCGCTCAGCAACTCCTCTTAAAATCAGCAGTCGGTGCGCAGAGTAACTCAGTTCAAATAAAATAAATACGAGGCCGAGCAATTCCCTTTAAATCTTAAGCCACGTCACGCTTTGAAATCCGTGCTTCAGCAATTTTTGCGTTCCGATCTCTCGTGATCAAGCGGCTGCCGTATTTAATATCCGCCGTTGATTTCTATCCCATGTAATCTTATCCGTTCGCTTCGATTTCAAGTCATGCAGCGGTTGTCTTTGTCGTCGACTTCTCCGTCCGACTACAGCAAGTTCTTTAGCGACAGCGGCGTCGATCTTTGCGGTGACTTCTCCTTGGTGATCACGGCGACAACTCTGATATACTCCGACTTCTTCTAACTTCGATGTCACAGCAACAGCTTCTTTGATCTCGTTCTCCAGCATTCACTTGGGCGACGGAGTGTTCTTCGTGTACTCAACGATGACAGCAGCGGATACCTCGAGTGCTCCTTCGTCAGCGAGTTCGTCGTTAGTGCGGCGACTTCGTGGCAACAGGGTCTACAGCGTCAGCAGCGTGATGGTAGTGCGAGCTCGTCTCTACTTGATCAACAGTACGGGCGGCGATCTCTTCTGTGGGGCAGCAGCAACGATGATACGGCGACGCTCCGTCTTCGGGATCTCGACGGCGAGCAGCTCCGTCTTCGGGTCTCAATGGCGAGTAGCTCTTGACGTTGGCACTTGGTTGCGAACTTTGGCAAGACTTTGGTGGCAAGCTGTAGTCTTTGATCGACGTCGAGGATGAACGGTGACACGAGCGACGCTGTGCACGGTGACGTCGACTTCGGTGGCAAGTACGACTTCGACAGCACCTTCCTTCGAACAGCCAACAGGGTCTTTGAAAGATGCTTGCGAGAACGTCTTTTGGCCTTGGGAGATGGTTGCTCAGGGTTATCTTGTTAATTGCTTTGACCTTGAGAAATATAATTTTTGATCGCATGGTGTGTGCATTAAGCTTTTGGAGGAGAGCCTTTGTTTTTGTAGAAGCTGGCGGCTTTAGACTAGGTTTTTTTTGGTTGGGACGTGAGAAATTTTTGGCCTTGGTGAATTATATTTTCGACTGCCTTCTCTTGCTTTTTTGTGATTGCCGCATTATTTGCCCTTGAAGAGATGGGTTTTTATAGGGACTAGGGTTCCTTTCCAATATGGATATGAATAGGAGATCTCTTGATGAGGATTTTGTGGGATTTTTGATTTGATTTGAATAAGGATAGGAATATTCAAATAATTGCACATCTAGCCAAAAGATTTAATCAAATCCCTTTTGAATTCAAATTTGGCTCCATCTCCTTTCCTCTTTGGACCAAGTCCACCAAGCTATATGAATAGATTTTTGACCAAGTCAAGAAATCATTTCCATCTCATCTCAAATTGGACTAAGTCCACTTTGCTTAGGCCAAAGCTCTCTCTCTCTCTCTCTCTCTCTCTCTCTCTCTCTCTCTCTCTCTCTCTCTCTCTCTCTCTCTCTCACCCAAATAGCTATATAAATAGCAACTCCTCCAAATATATCATTTCGTCAATCCTGAAACACACTAAGCACACACGTCAGATATAACGACACGTTTGTCATCATCAAACCAGAGACCCTAGATCGTTGCGTCCAACAATCTCCCCCTTTTGGTGATGACAAACCCATAAAATATTTGAGCAATAAGTATGTGTGTGAGAAGTGTGTTGAAGGGTGTAATGCAATAAGATGTATGGATGAGTCATTCAAGCATTATAAAGCATGCACAACAAATAGTAAATATAAAAGCATGATCCCCCTTCTCTTAAGCTCCCCCTTCAACATTATTTTTCATGCTCTCCCTTCAACAAATAATACCGACATCAAATCTATCAAATCTTTTCTTTCTCCCCCTTTGTAATCACCAAAAGTGGATTAATGAAGTCACAAAAAATATTCCATGCAAAAGTAAACCATTATTTGATGCAGCGTGCAATTTGCATGAGTTTTCCAAAAATAGACAATCCAAGCTCATAGAATTTCATAACAGGACATCTCCACCTTTGTGTAAGTGTAATGATACAGACAATAAAGTACTAAGGGAGATTCAATTTTAGAGCAATCAACCAAATCAATCCACATTTTCCAATTTTCATGATTATCACTAGGATTGATTTTTCACACCTCATCAAAGATGAGTTCAAGTTACTGAACCCCAAAACATGGCCTACAAGGACTTTTAAATGTGGGGTGGCATTGCTTGACGAGTTGTATACACCAACGCTAATGATTACCCATTTAGCACAAGATGGATACTCGTGGGTTGTGTATTAGCCATGAAGTGTATCCATTTTTCATACGTAGCAAATATAGTTTTTTTTCAATTCTTTTGTGCTCAATTTTAATTCATGGCTAAACACTTCATAGCCCTTAGAAAATTCAGAAATTAATCATTCCTACATTCACTTTCCATTATTCTTCAAAAGAATCTCCAAAAGCACTAAAAAGTCAATTATCGTGAAAGTGCAAATGTAGGTGTAGAAGTCAAATTCGAAACTTTTGAGACATGTCATGGCTACTAAAAAGATAACAACATGTTCATGTAGCTACAATAATAATGAATTAACTTCTACAATGGATATTTATGAATCAAACATTCAATACCACTTATGATAAACATAAAAGGTGTTCATTTAAGCTCATTTTTTTAAAAAAATTTCAGAAATAAAAACATTAAAAATCATGCAAACAAGCACACAAAACAAAATAAAAACAAGCACACAAAACATTCTATGAAGGTATGCAATGAAATGCAAAGAGGGATAAAAATTATACCTTCTCGTCGCTATTTGACGAAGGAGCTAAAAGAATGAGACATTGAAAAATTTGCTCCTCGCCAAATCTCCACCTTACCTACATGAAAGGTGTTAAGTGTGACCTTGGAATCCAACAAGGTCCACTAGTGTTAGCCATTAAAGATTTAGGAATCCATACTTGTTTAAACTTGATATTTGTATTCCTAAATTTACAATAGTATGATGTGTGGCCTACACTATCACAAGTAAAGCACTTTGCATGTAAGTTCTTTGCAATAGAGGATACATTGTGGAATTTCTTGAATTTTGGCTTTTCAACGTTTTTCCAAACCAAATCCAAGTCCTCTTCTATTATTGCCATATAATTGATTCTCTAAAATGGTATCCAACGATTGTTTTCCCATAGAGAATTTCTTAATGGCCAATTCAAGATTAGAAACTTTAGATTTTAACAATTTATTTTCTTCCACAAGCAATGTGCACTTACTTATAAAAGCTCTCTTGTTTTCCTCTTCTTTCTTTTCAAATTCAATCATTTTTATTTTAAAGTCATTATCCAACATGTAGAATTTATCATTAAGCTCTCTAATCACATAGCCTTTTTCAGTTTCGAGCTTAATCAAATCAAGTTTAAGGTGCTAATATTATTCATCAAGGAAGGGCAAGAGAGACAAGGTGCTTCATCATTAAAACTGGACTTTTCCTTTTTCAAAATGTCAATAGTAGAGTCACGAGCAACAATTTCAATTTTCAGTTTTTCAATCTCTTTATACATATCATATTCAGATTGTTGCATTTCAAAGTTCTCATTTTGATAATTATCTATAGTGGATTCAAGCTCTACTATTTTATCTTGCATTTCTTTACAAAGAGTAAGGAGTTCAGTTTTACTACCAGAAATTACCTCATCGTGTATTTCCATCTTTGCCATGCATGAGATAGCAACATGATCATCCTCCTCACTCTCAGCTTTGTTGTCCATATCCCAAGTTAGCACCTTGGATTTTCCTTTCTCCTTAGCAATCTGAGCTGTCTCATGTGGGCAGTACCTCATTCGATGTCCTCTTTTCTTGCATTTAAAACGAATCATTCTATTAGTAGCATTCTGATCATAAGTTTGCTTAGAAGATTGAAAAAAGATAGAGCGATTAAACCTGGGTGCCATTTCTTCTCTTCCTTGCTTGGTCTGGACATACTTTCTGAAATTTCTGACCATTAGCGCTATGTCATCATCATCATCTTCACTTTCGCCAGCTTTCAGAGCAAGTGGCTTTGTAGCTTTCTCCTTTTCCTCAGGTTTCTCTCTTTCATCAATATTTTGCAATTCAAGCTCGTGAGACATTAGATTACCTATTAAGTCCTCTACCCTCATCTATGATAGATCCTTCGCTTCTTGGATGGCAGTGACTTTAGGTCTGGAAGAGCTTGGCAGTGCTCTAAATAATTTTCTCACCTGTTCAAGACTATAATATGGCTTACCAAGCGAGCTAGACTTGTAGACGATGTTGGTGAACCTCGCAAACATCTCTGATATAGTCTCTGATGGTAGCATGTGAAATCCCTCGTACTCTGTGCTCAGAAGTGCAAGTCTAGACTCCTTCACATGTGACGTTCTCTCGTGCGTCACCTCCAAAGTATGCCATATCTACTGTGCAGTTAAACAATGTGAGAGTCTATTATATTCTGATTATCAAGTGCACAAATGAGAGCATTCATAGCTTTAGCATTTAAAGAATAAGATTTCCAATCATTATCATCCCATTTGTCATTTGCTTTTTCAATCTCAACACTGTCTACTTTAATAACAGGCAGTTTATAACCTTTTTCAATTATTTGCCAAGCTTTGTAATCAACAGAAATAAGGTAGATTTTCATTCTATTTTTCCAATAAGCATAATCACCTCCATTAAACCTAGGGGGACGGGAAACAGACTGACCCTCAGCAAAAGCACTATCCATATGGTTATTCATGGTCAAACCTAGGCTAGATCCTAAAGCCTGCTTTGATACCACTTGTTGGATCTAGATCCTAGCCTACAGGGGGGTGAATAGGCTTATAAAAATAATTCGTGCAACCCACGAATAAGCACACGTAGTTATAGCAGCAACAGGATAAATAAAAAGCAGACACAGAGTATACAGCAGATTTACCCTGGTTCGGTCGACCCTTCGACCTACTCCAGCCCCCAAAGCAGATACTAGTATTAAATAACGCAATAGGTACAAAACCACAAGTTAGAGCACCATCTACGTCTCTACACTCGCTAGGCTCTCAGTACCCCCACTCACTGTGTTTTCTCTCACTATCAATCCTAGTAACGCTTTCTACCAGCTAGTCCCAAACTAGCTGGGTCCCACTTGTCTAGCCCCAACCAGACAAGTCCCAAAATAGTCCCAAAAAATGGTAAAGTTTCCCCTACAGAGAACGTTACACTAAAACACGAATAAAAGAGTTTAAGGGTTTAGAGATGCTCAGTTCGTGTCCGTGTAGGCGTCTTTGTCAATCAGCACGTCGTCAGCTCCAATCTGACGCAAACGGTGTCTCAATCTGACTCCTGAATTGCAAAATACACACTGGTCTGTGTGTAAAGAAATTCAGTTCAAATCCTTATAAAATGGCCGGCTGTGCACTCAGCAACTCCTCTTAAAATCAACAGTCGGTGTGCAGAGTAACTCAGTTCAAATAAAATAAATATGAGGCTTGTGCGCAGAGCAATTCCCTTTAAATCTTAAGCCACGTCACGCTTTGAAATCCATGCTTCAGCAATTTTTGCGTTCCGATCTCTCGTGATCAAGCGGCCGACATATTTAATATCCGTCGTTGATTTCTATCCCACAAAATCTTATTTGTTCGCTTCGATTTCAAGTCATGCAGCGGCTGTCTTCGTCGTCGACTTCTCCGTCCGACTACAGCGAGTTCTTTAGCGACAACGGCGGTGATCTTTGCGACGACTTCTCCTTGGTGATCACGGCGACAGCTCCGATATACTCCGACTTCTTCTAACTTCGATGCCGCAGCGACAGCTTCTTCGATCTCGTTCTCCGGCATTTGCTTGGGCGACGAAGTGTTCTTCGCGTACTCGACGATGACAGCAGCGGATACCTCGAGTGCTCCTTTGTCAGCGAGTTCGTCATTCGTGCGGTGACTTCTTGGCAACAGGGTCTACAACGTCAGTAGCGTGATGGCAGTGCGAGCTCGTCTCCGCTTGATCAGCAGTACATGCGGCGATCTCTTCTGTGGGGCAGCAGCAACGATGATACGGCGGCGCTCCGTCTTCAGGATCTCGACAGCGAACAGCTCCATCTTCGGGTCTCAATGGCGAGTAGCTCTTGACGTTGGCACTTGGTTATGGACTTTCGCAGGACTTTGGTGGCAAGCTGCAGTCTTCGAGCGACGTCGAGGATGAACGGTGACACGAGCGATGCTGTGCACGGTGGCAAGTACGACTTCGGCAGCACCTTCCTTCGAACGGAAACTCCTCACAACTCTGGCAGCGTGAGCTTGGACTTCTTTGCAACATGGTCTTTGAGAGATGCTTGCGAGAACGTCTTTTGGCCTTGGGAGATGGTTGCTCAAGGTTATCTTGTTAATTGCTTTGGCCTTGAGAAATATAATTTTTGATCGCAGGGTGTGTGCATTAAGCTTTTGGAGGAGAGCCTTTGTTTTTGTAGAAGCTGGCGGCTTTAGACTAGGGTTTTTTTGGTTGGGACGTGAGAAATTTTTGGCCTTGGTGAATTATATTTTCGGCTGCCCTCTCTTGCTTTTTTGTGATTGCCGCATTATTTGCCCGCGAATAGATGTGTTTTTATAGGGACTGGGGTTCCTTTCCAATATGGATATGAATAGGAGATATCTTGATGAGGATTTTGTGGGATTTTTGATTTGATTTGAATAAGGATAGGAATATTCAAATAATTGCACATCTAGCCAAAAGATTTAATCAAATCCCTTTTGAATTCAAATTTGGCTCCATCTCCTTTCCTCTTTGGACCAAGTCCACCATGCTATATGAATAGATTTTTGACCAAGTCAAGAAATCATTTCCATCTCATCTCAAATTGGACTAAGTCCACTTTGCTTAGGCCAAAGCTCTCTCTCACCCAAATAGCTATATGAATAGCAACTCCTCCAAATATAACGTTTCGTCAATCCTGAAACACACTAAGCACACACGTCAGATATAACGACACGTTTGTCATCATCAAACCAGAGACCCTAGATCATTGCGTCCAACACATATAACATAAGCATTATAAAAGAAGAGTTAAAGCATTACCTGATACCACTTGCTCATCAGTCTTAGCCTCTGCGGCTGTCATGGTGAAAACCTGACGCATCGGCTGGTTCTGCTTCGCCAGTGCGAAAGCCTTCTGTTGTGGAGCCAGAGGTGGTCCACGCTGATGATTCGGTCCAGGAGCTCCACGCTGAATAGGTTCAGAAGGTCCAGCAGTCATCAGCTTGTTGGTGCGGCGAGGGTAGTCTCTGGTAGCATGTGCTGAGGCTCCACATATCAGACATTGATTCAGCAGCTCTCTGCAGTCCTTCTAGAGATGACCAGTCTACTTGCAGTGGAAGCACACCATCTGAGATCGATTGTTGGCAATAGTAGCATGCCTCTTGAATTGTGCAGTCTGTGTAGGCCTAAGATTGCCCCTGAGTGACTCCTGTGGGCATCTGCTCCCTCCAGTCTGAAGCGCCTTCCTACGCTTCATGATAAACTCATGCTTCCTAGCAGCATCCAATACGTCCTGATGTGTAGTCAGATTCGCCGAAGACATCAAAGCCTGAATATCCAGGTCCAAACCCTGGAGAAATCGATACGCACGGTCTTCGGGGTCCTCCACCAGATGTGGAGCGAATCGACTAAGCATAGAGAACTCTGCCTCATACTCGTCAACAGTACGATTGCCTTGCTCCATGTTGACAAATCGTTGCTGAAGTTCCCTCTTAGCTGATCGAGAAAAATATTGAGCGTCGAAACGCTCTCGAAACATGGTCCAGTTGATGGGCTTGACCAGACGGGCTTCTTCCGTGTCCCGCCAGTTTCGTGCATTTCCAGTCAGCTGCTTCTTGGCTACTTCCACCCATCCTGCCTGATCAATACGGGAAAGACTCAGGTCATCTTCTGTAATTCGGGCCCATTCTTTAGCTTCAAATTGCCCTTCTTTCCGGAGAAGCTCTACGGGTTCAACTCCCAAAATTGCTTGGCTCTAGGCTCGGCTCTAGGCTCAGCTCGAGGAGGCGATGGTGCAGGTTGCGCAACTTGTTGTCCTTGTTGAATCAGCTGATGTTGGATCTCCAACTTGCCTCTCATCACTCCCATGATTTCATGAATGTCGGAAACACCGCTTCCGCTGTCTCCTTTTCTGTTGCGAGTATGCAATCTTCTTGACATGCTTCAAAAGGAAAAATGTAAACATTTGTGTATGAAGTTATTCAAACGATCTGGTTAGTGATGATATTTACACTATTCTGAAGTATCTTCGCAGAATGCAAGAGGAGACCTGCATGGGCCACTACTAAAACATGTCACACCCCGCTTCCCATTATACTTGGGAGCAATGATGCGAGCGGGTCAGCATGCACTTAAAGCAAAGAAGAAGTACTTTTATTCATTTCTTTCTTCTTTGACTTAAGTACAATAAGTGTTGGTTTAGTTAAGCAAGTTCTTGCATGCAAAAATTCTCAGAACAACATAAAAGTTCATTTCACTTTTACTCCAGAGTTTTTCAAAATGAGTACACAAGTAGTTAGACCTAGCATGGCTGTACAATTTATAGAAATGTAAACACACCTGCAAAGCTACAAATAATACTAATGAGAAGAATTGAAACAACTCTCTTTATTCTTCAGCAGTGAGGACCTCAGTATCCTCGTAACTCTGGTCAACAGGCTCGTCCTCCAAGATAAGATCCTCAGAAGCAGGGTTCTCAATGTAATCAGACTCTAAACCTAACATATATTTCACAATTACATTGAAATATATGTTAGCGAATAGCTCGGCAAGATTTCTTTAAAGTAATAGAATAAGGAGTGTACTTGGGAAAGAACAAAAGATTGTTAGCACACATTTATGAATAATAAGTGCATAAAGTAAAACATAAGCATGCTGAAGTTAACATATGAATTACAATTGAAAGTAAAAGCAGTTGCATGTTGAGTATTTCAGTTATTTGTGCTCGTGATAAGTCCATGTCCGGGTGGGTAGTATGTTCTTGATGCACCCTATCATCTGGGGTTTACCGTGACGCTTCTTACCATCCCTAAGCTGGAAAATGGCCAAGATGCTTGCCTACATTGGTGTGGTATGGAGGTAGCCATAAGGTGGTCAAGTTACATCTACGAACTCTACTACTGTGGACCAACCCCATCCAAGTGTCATAACTAGTCTTCGACTAGTTTCCTTTCCATATGTAATCGATGGGTTTTCATTTATGTTTTGAGGGTTGTGTCCTACCCTCTGTCCAGTTTAGTTTAATTTGATAACAAGGTGAGAATAAGTTATTCTTTTACCGAAGAAGCATTAATACGAAGAGTCCATTTTTAATCAGATGCAACAGGCATAATAAGAACATGCAATTTGATTAATAAAGTTGACAAGCATTTTCAGAATAAAGTTTTAGCATCAGATTAAGCAGTTCGCCTTAACATTCAATTTCAATAAAGTACTTCCCTGGAGGCGATGGTAAGTGTCCCGGTGATCGCAACGGATGGCGTGATTTATCTGTGTCATTTAGATTCGAGTATGAGGCTAACCGTTTTAAGCTAACAGAATCATATTAATATGGTACAAGTTTATATAGTGCTAACCTATTAAAGCTAACTTACATACCATTATTACTAACATTACTATTATACTAACTTATATGTATTAATAAAACTGAGGTACTGGTTTATATATAGGCTAACATAACATTATACTAACATCATTATATTAATCATCATTTATAATACTAACTGTTATATATAAAATAACAAACTAACATGCAAATTTTAACAAACTAATATTATAACACTAATATAATTGAACTAATGTTATAACTACATTATTTACAAACTAATTGTTATTATAATAACATATACTAACCTATTTGTTATATACTAACATACGTACAGATTTTTAACAACTTAATATATTATAAAACTAACATTACTAACTAACATCATATTATTAACATACTAATATATTTATAGTAATCTACAACAGGATTACTAACTGGATTATTAACAGTATTAATATATATATTACCTACTAACAAGATATCTAACTAAACTAACATATTATATTAACATCATATTTAATACTAACATGCTGTCAATTATATTATGCTAATATTATTAATACTAATATGCTGTTAAGCTTACGTGTTTTAGCTCACGCAGGTTGCAGGCGGTGGTGCTCTGACAGTAACTGGGCGCGGTGACTGGGGCTGGACGGCGGCGGTTCTACGGCGTGGGCTGGCAGCCGTGCGTTACTGAGGGTCGGAGTTTGGTCAGAGGGTGTTGAGGCGCTGGGTTCTTTTGCGAGCAAGGAGGGGGTTGAAGCGGTCGGAAAGATGGCCGGAGGAGGAGTGTTTTGCGGGTACTGGGTGGCTGAGGCACGGTGGAGGGAGAGAAGTGCCGACAGTGTCGAGGTGGTGAGGCACGTCAGAGAGAGGACGGTAGCTGCAGTTCAGGTCGAAGAGGTGGCGGGTTTGGTCAGAAAGATGGCCGGAGCGATGAGGCGCAGGGTTTGGTGCTGGTTGGAAGAGGGGCTGAACGGGTCGGAGGGGCTGTGGGGACGTGGTTTATGGGGTGATGCAGCGAGTGGAAGGGAGGCTACCGCGGGTTGGTCGGAGGGTGTTGCAGTCGGAGGTTTGGGGACGACGGCGAGGCGCTGGGATTTGTGGGTGGCTTGAGTACGGCGAAGAGAGGGGTGAAGGGGTCAGAGGTGTGCTGGAGTTGAGAGGGCTAGGGTTGTTAGGGTTTTGCATGTGTATGAGAATGTAAATGAGAAAACAAAATGACGGCTGCGAGATGAAGTCCTAGGTTTTGTTTTGGTTTTATTTTTGTAGAGCAATGTGTGCGCGTGAGTTAGATAGGTTATGGTTTGTTAAAAAGGAAAGGGTTCTTGCTGAAATTAGAAGTGTTTAAAGCTTAGGAAAAATGGAAAGAACAAGAAATTTAATTGCAATTAGAGTGTAGATTCATTGTCATTATTGATCGCGCCCTGGATACACGTCCCAGAGCGGCGACACTGTAGTCTTACCGCAAGCGCACAGTGTAGCGGCGAGCAGGTATCGAACACAGGGAGGCCTAATAACAGTGTCTTCTTCAATCACCTGGCTATAAGAATATTCGAGAAATGTTCGCAAATATGCGGTCACAGTCGTTCAATTATACGAAAGAAATAACAAATTAATAAAGATGCTTAGGGGTAAGGAATCCCCGCTACTCGCCGTATCTCATCATTGTTACTCGTAAGTTTCACAATTGCTAGAGTTGAAATTCGGATGAACTAGTTGCAACTGAATGTAGAACCAATTTCACGCTCTCGCGCTATTGCCGGTCTATAGCAAACTTAGGGTCGGGTCAAATCTCTTGCAAACCCTAACCTAGGCAAACTAGCGTGAAGAACAACATCATCGTTCAATCGCATCTCGAGCCCACTCTCGTGTAAACTCGAGCTACGACCTAGGTTGGGATAGTTCCTACCAGTCCAATCTCTTGCAAACGGGTATTGGTATAGAATTACAATCGAAAACCCTAGTTTCGGTCCAATCTCTTGTAAACCGATTCCGGAGAAATCCAATTGCAACCCAATTCGAATTTCTAGGGCTTCCTACCGAGTTGGGATCCAATCTCTTGTAAATCCCAATCGGTATGAATCCCTAGCTATTCGTATTATAGCAATCCCAAACTAACCCTAGTCAATTCTAGCAAGAATTTTACCAATTCATCACAAATTAGAAATAGGGTTCGTAGGGTTCATCCCTACGCCCTAAGACGATGAAACTACTCACAATTCATAATATAATGCAATAGAAATTTACAATCAAAATCAATGGAATTCATAGCAATATTCAAAATATCAATAAAAATGGAGTTTTTGAGGGAAAGAGAGACAAACCAATGAAGAACTAGATAGCATCCAACAAAATAACCCTTTTCTCTCCTCCCTAAAAGCTCAATCTAATCCCTAAAAAGTTAATCTAAAAAGGCTGCAAAAAGTTCTGAAAAAGCTCTCCAAACTAGGTTAAAAACTGGGGTTAAATACCCCCCAAAATCGCCCAAAAACTGTCACGAAAATGCCCCTGCGCAGCCTCAAAATCGCAGTTTATGCTACAGATAGCGCGGCTCACTCGGCTGAGTGATAGACCCTGACAGATTCCAGAGAGTTGGGGGTCTTGGGGGTCATCTCCTCGGGAGTCACTCGGCCGAGTGACTTTTCTTCACTCGGCCGATGGGCAATCTTCACTCGGGCGGACGTCGTTTGTCACTCGGGCGGACGAGGACTCGGAAATTGACTGTACAAAAACAGTAAGTCTGGGATTTTTGCTGCCGTCGTCTTGATGCCACTCGGGTGAGTGGGTCTCCGTGGTTCGGCCGAGTGACATGGCGATGCTCGGCCGAGTGCACGCTGATATAGCTCTGTTGCGTGTCCGATCTGGCCGGCCGAGCGGGCTTCCGATGGTCAGCCGAGTGACTCCTTCACTCGGCCGAGTGAAATGTTCAAAATGCCCAAACTTCATATTTTCGCTCCCTCGTCTCTCCTACGACGTTCTTTCTCCTTCCGCTCCTCTCCAATAGCAAAATACCCCTCAAGAGAGTCGTCGGTGACACTCCGGAGTGGGTGCATCTCAGAATCACTCCAAATCTCTCCAAATCTCCTGAAATACGACAAAAATAACAAATCGTGAAAAGCATCGCAATATTGTCGAATAAACGTGAAAAACACGATTTGAGCGATCTAATTGGCATGCAAATATGCAGAAAAAAGGTGTAAAATACGGAGTGATCAAAATCCCCCAAGTTACCTCTTACTCATCCTCGAGGAAGATGAGTAAAAAGCGAACCCGGCGGATAAAGATAAAATAAAAACGATGGAAAGGCGGAAAATGGAAAACAAAAACAAAATAGAAAACGAAGAGGGA
The DNA here is from genome assembly GCA_030789695.1 of Scilla litardierei. Taxonomy (NCBI): domain Eukaryota; kingdom Viridiplantae; phylum Streptophyta; class Magnoliopsida; order Asparagales; family Asparagaceae; genus Scilla; species Scilla litardierei. Next base: position 75,695,234 of record CM061135.1, read on the forward strand.
AGTTGCTAGATCATTTTTCTCAGGACGTGGGTTTTGCTTACTCATATAGCATGCATCGAATATAAACCACATGTCAAAGACTTTTTATTTCGATATCATAGTATAATGCTGCACTTGAAATAGAAAACCCAAGAATATCAATATAGCATGAAAAATGGAATAATTCTAAGATTAACATCGTCTGAAGCATCTAAAGCGGTATACAATACCGTAGATCACACACTTTTTAATTGAATGCTTTCTATAAGGAGTATAAGAGATATCACACGATAGAGTAGTAAGAATAGAAAAGGTGTGGTTTTCATGAAGTGAATGCTAAGCGTAGATTTCTGGATTTCGTGAAACTTTAGCAATCTTACCGAGTATAAAATATTACTTAGCCTAGGTTATCATGCACCGTCAGGTAGTCACTCTCTCACACATCATTGGATTCTCTCCCCCAAGCTTATCTATAAGCGTGGTGGCATATACAAAACGATATTTACATCCCCGTTTTTTATGAAGCTCCAAAAGTATAAGAAAACAAAAATAAAAGCTAAAGAGGGAAGAAAGAGAAAGTGAATGAGATGGGATCGTTTTCGAACTACTTTTCTCTTTTCTTTTCTTCTTCTCAAATATTTTTCTTTTTCTTTTTCTCTTTTTTTTCATAACATATATACACAATGATCCCAAATCAAAGAGAAGGATATACAAGTATTTTTTCTTTGGATTTTGGGGAATTTGGAGCATGTGATATACTAACGGGGGGATGCCAATAATAGAATCGCTAGGGGGGTTCACCAATGAATTAAAATAGAGAAATAATGTTCAAGATATGTGGAGAAAGAAATAAATGTATCTCTCAGTTCACTCTATAGGATGTGCATGACAACTTCAGCAGGGTAATATAATCTACTCAGTTTAATCTCAAAAAGTAAACTAATCCAGATTTATCAATGCTAGCAGACATTCAATCAACCTGAAGTGAAACGTACAAATCATGCAATAAGAAGTGATACGAGAAAAGAAAGCAGTACTCCAGATATAAGCATCAATGCGTGAATCTTGGTGTGTTTTCTACGATAGCATACATATGAATCATCAGACATCAGCTAATAATAGAATTTCATCCATTTTCATACAGCAAAAGAGAGTGGGTTACTATTTCTAAATGCAAAGCAGAACATATCATATGATATCAAAAATAAAAAGCTATGACACGACAAATATAGCATGCATATAGAGAAAAACTAACACCACGTCATCATCATCACAGAAAAGTCATCTCTAGCAAAAGATGAAAGAAATAAAGATAAAAGAAAAACAAAGATATTTACAATGCAGCACACAAGGAAAATAAGAAAAAACGTGATGCATGGTAAAAAAGAAAAAATGTGATGAAAAATGGGTGCAAAAGTGGAAAAACATGAAAAAACTAAAAATAAAAGGTGATAAAAGCAAAAAGCGTGAGAACTCACTCCCCCAAGCTAAAGTGCACAGTGTCCTCAATGTGCGGAGTGTGGCACACTGAGAGACGGGTAATGGGTGGGGGGTGGGTATGCATGCATGATAAAAAGAAATAAAAATAACAAAATGAAAAATATGATGCGGTTGTGATGTATGCAAGGATAAGAGTGATGCAGATATGTGTGTGTCACCAAAAATACTCTCCCTCACTCCCGAAAAAGGATATATAATGATATGATCAAAATGTGGACAAAAATAGTGAGGGGAGGAGGGGGTGGGCAAAAATCATCAGGACCAAGCAGAGAATGGGAGCATAACGACAAAAAATATCAATGGCATCAAGGGTGTGCCTAAGCTGGTGGTGCTGCGCCATCTCCATCCTGAGGCGGAGGTGGGGGTGGGGGTGGGGGTGGACGTGTCTGCTGGGTGGGTGGTGGTTGTGGCAGTCGCTCGAGAATCTGGGTCAGGCAAAAGTGATTGCCGGGAAGTAGCTCGAGACGGTGCTGCATGGCGGTGACTGTGGAAGACAGAGCCCTAAAATCGCCCCAGAGTCCACTCATCGCCCCCCTCAAGAGCACGAACGCTCTGAACTAAGGCGTCAGGTGGTGGTGGAGCGGAGGGACGGACAGGTCTAGGCTGAGCAGGTCAGGGCTGTCTAATACGGGCAGTGTAGGTGATCGGGACAGCAGGCATGGGTGGAAAGGGTGCTGTGCTCACTAGTGGATGCCCAGCCTCAGTGCGAGGCTGGGACGTAGGCTGGTGTGAGGTGGAAGCAGCAGCTGTGGAAGTGGAAGACAAAATCGGTGACGAGGCAGCTAGAGAGGTTAGTGACACAGAAGTGGGAACAGACGTCACGACGCTCTCAGATATGACAGCTACGGTGGAGACAGAAGGGTCGACCGCTGGGGAGGAAGTGTGGGGTCAAAAGGTGAAACCCCAGCGGAGATCAAAGTGGATAGGGTCTCCACGACAGAAGCAAAGGAAGACTCGCCGCTCTCAAGTATGGTGGGTGGACGCTCGGGTAGCAGAGAGGTGAGTGGCTCAACTGACAGGGGCACAGCAGTGGTGGGGGTGGTGGTAGGCGTGGTGGTAGTGGAGGACAGCTCAGCAAGTGTACTCCCGACACTGGCAGAAGTGGGGACAGAAGTGTCAGGAGCGACAAAAAGTGCAAGCTCATGCTGAGGGAACACAGGGTCTACAGGTGCAGGGTGTGCCTGCTCAGCCTCCTCGGCCTCAAGCACGTAGGCGGCGGGGATCAGGAGATCCATCACCGGAAGCCAGTCCTCGTGTGCTGGTCCTATGTGTGTCCGAGCGGGGCTCGGGAGGATCATGTAGTCAGCACCGAAAGGACCGTGCAACCATACCCAGTGCCGCTGGCCATGCGGACGAAGCATCTTCATCCGGGCCATGACGTCTATCGAAAGTGAAGTGGGGCCCAAATGTCGACGCAGGTCGGCCAAAAGGTCCTTGCCGGTCATCAGGGCTAGCAGGGTGATCAGGCCGCTACAACATATCGGGGAGCGAGCGCCCACCGATACGATGATGCGGTCCAAAAACCAGCTAGCGACGTCAATCTCAACGGCGGGGACCATCGTAACACCATCCCTATCCAGAACTCTGGGGCGAGTCATCGCGTAGAGCATATAGAGCTCAGGCGTAGACATCGTCTCAGGCTCGTACCTCGCTAGAAAAGTGGTCGCCATAAGGCGATGTGTTATGCGGAGGCAGGGGTGGACTATGGCCGAGGCCTTGGCCCTACTAGGGTCAAAGGCCTGAGGTAAACCCGTGATCCTGGCCCAAAAGGCGTGTGAATCGAAAGATGTGGGAGGGATGTGTGTGGGGGCGTAGGCTCAGTCGGGTGTGGGGACTACGGGCCACTGAAAGAATGCTCTAAGCATATCGAGAGTGATTCGACACTCTCGATCCATGAGTCTAAAGGAGCATCCCTCATCGGTCCGGGCGATCGAGCTAAGTACCTCGAGTGTCGGACGGACGTAGGTGTCCGCCGACACAGAAAGAAAATCTCGCCAACCCACGTTGTCGTACAACGTGAGCATCCCCTCGAGTACCCCCAGGCGGTCTAGGTCTGCTAAGTGAACGAACCTGAAGGGTACTATCGGGCGCTGGGCGATATGCTCAAATCAGACGCATTGTGCGTCGTCTCTGAACGTGATCCCCAGCGGCCCGACAACCGGAGCCGGTGGTGGCTGTGCGTGAATGGGGTCAGCTGGAAGTGGCTACGGATGGACGAGGTCGGCTGGAAGTGGCTATGTGGGGTGAGGTGGTGAAGGCGGAGGGGAGTCCTCCCTAGCGTGGGAGGGGCCGAGCTAATCTGTCCGCTTCCGCTTGGCGGAAGCTACCAGAGTGTGTGGCCGTGTACGGGGCGGCATGTGTGCCCCGAGTGCTCACCCAACTAATATAAAATGCGGCGTTCTAAAAAGATGGAACGAATGTACCTGAACACGCCGCGAGAGCAAAACAGCGGGTAGGTGCGAAGACGCCGCCTCCACAAAGCCAATAGCGCGTCCGGAAGCTCCCCTAAGCTCCCCCAAGATAGCCTGCGCAACAAACAATGATATCAGCGTATAAAATTCGAAATACATGGGGGAGATGGGCTATAACAGATAAATAAAGAAATCGATTTGAGTTAGGGGCTCAATGGGTACTCGGATCGTCAAAAATGGGGAGAAAATAGGATTTAATGCTAAATAGGGGTTACCGGAGCTTGGCCGGCGGCGAGGAGGGTCGCCGGCGGTAGGGGGTGGTCGGCGCTCGGTGGTCTGTGCTCGGCCACCGGTGGTCGGGCGGTCGAGGGCGGCGGCGAGGGCGTTCGGGCGAGCGAGAGTCGATCGCGGGTGAGGGAGCTGAAGGGTCGTGGGCTCGGGCGAGAGAACTGAATTTGGGCGTTTCAAATTTCGTGCCGAGCCCGCTCGCCTTATATAAGGGAAGTTACGACTCGGTCGAGTGACTATGTCACTCGGCCGAGTGATCGTAACGAAAAAGTTTTTAAATTTTCTCCCTCCGCTTACGACTCAACCGAGTGGCTTTGCCACCCTCGGTCGAGTGGAAAAAGTCCATTCGGCCAAGTGGCATAAGCTACTCAGCAATTTTCGCCCTAGGAGTGTATCAGTTTCACTCGGCCGAGTGAAGAAATATACTCGGTCGAGTGGCAATTTATACTGAAATCATAAAAAGACAGAGAGTTGGGTACAGCAGACTTCCCTTGTTGGTGCGCCACTCGGGTGGACGGCTTTCTTTGCTCGGCCGAGTGGATATGGTACTCGGCCGAGTGGGGCTCTGTTTTCTGCTTCGGGGCTCCGTTTTGGCTCTACTCTCTGTTTTTCTTCCTCCAGATGGTTTCTTCTTCCTCCTAAGCCTCAAGCGCATTCCTGGAGTGCTCTTCTTCGCCTCGGTCATCCTCCTTATGATAGATATCCTTTTCTCCTCCTCCTGTCAAAGAAAATAGGACCCGTTGTCACAATTTTTTTGGGCAAACGACTCAAAAACACTAATAAAGTCTAAAAAAATTAAAAACTAAAATAAAAATAATGCGATAACCGTCGGGTTGCCTCCCGACAAGCGCTCATTTAAGGTCTTGAGCTCGACCCCTTTAAATTTTCAATTTAGCTTGGTATGTTGGGTGCATATGGGATGCACCCGTCGAATTTCCCGGGAAGACCGCTCGGATTTGGATCATTGTGGTGTGTGGTCTTCCTCAGTACCCCTTCGTCATTGGCAATGTTGGGGGGTGGCTCCCCCAAGCTAGAGCTTGCTCCGGTCTTCGACTTTGTCGGTGACACCGATCGTCGTATCGGTGGAGCTTTCTTCGGAGTCCTCAACTTTGAGAGCTTGCAGAGCTCACGTATTCTTGCGACATCAGCGTCGCCATCATCAATCTCCATGAAGATATCGGGGGAGTGCTCCATCTTCTCTTCTTCGGCCAAATCTTGGCCTTCTTCGAAGCTATCTTCGTGGGGTGCACCGATGGAGTGGGGGATCGCCTCTTCGATGACCTCGTCGAGGAGGTCCATGTAATCTAGCTCCTCATGATACGGCATGTGCTTCATTGCCTTCGGTATATGGAGCTCCACTTCGATGTTGCCGACGTTCAAGGTAAGAGTCCCCTCCCGCACGTCGACGATGACACCGGCGGTGGCGAGGAACGGGCGTCCAAGTATGAGTGATGTATCGCCCTCCTCCTTGATGTCCATTATCACGAAATCGCATGGCAAACATATGCCTCCCGAAACTTGGAGTGGGATGTCCTCTGCGATCCCAACCGGCTTTGCAATCCGCCCGTCCGCTAGTTGATTCCGCATGTCGGTAGGCTTTAAATCCGTGCCGGTATTCAACTTCCGGAACATGGAGAGAGGCATGAGGCTAACACTAGCCCCCAAGTCTACCAATGCTTTTTGTAGGGGGACGTCGCCTAGAGTGCAAGGAATCCGGAAACTTCCCGGATCTTTAAATTTGGCGGGCTCCTTCTCTCTCTTTGTGAACCAAGTCCCTTCCTCCGCGAGCATTATCTTCTCCTTTTTCTTCCTTCCCGTGATCAAGTCCTTTAAGAACTTGGCGTAAGATGGGATTTCCACTAAAGCGTCGAGGAAGGGGATATTGAGGCTCACCCCTCTCAAATACTCGAGAAACTTGGCTAGCCGTTTCTCCATCTTGGCTCTAGCTAGCCGTTGAGGGAAGGGCACCGGTGGCATAAATCGGCGCTCATCAATAAGCTCCTCCATTCTAGATTTTTCTCCTTCTTGCGGCTCCTTCTCCTTTACCACTTCAATTACCGGCTCGCTTTCTCCTAGATTCCTTTCTCCTAGATTCTCCACCATGGGCTCCTTGTCTTGAGTCATGGGGGGAGTGGTATCCTTCCCTCCTCTTGTTGTAACCGTAACGACCGCATTGATATGGCCGGTGTTGCCCCGTGGATTCGGCTCGGGTTGAGCTGGCAATTGTTGATTGTTTTATTGAGCAACGCAAGTTGCTCCCTAATTTGAGCGACGACGGTGGCGAGTGAATCTTGTCCCGCCTTCAATGTGGCATTGATCTTCCTTTGTTTCGCCATAAACTCATCCACATTGGCTTCAAAATTCGAGCGTTGTTGAGCTTGTGGAGGGTTGGGATTTCTCCACCCTTGATTATACCCGGGTGGCATATAAGGTCCCACTTGTTGCCTCGGTGGGAAGTTTTTTTTGCGGTGACCCCCTTGGTGGATAATTTGGTTGTGGTGGTGGAGCCCGGGCTTGAGGAGGTTGTTGAGGCGGGGGGTTCAATGCACCATCATTATTGTCATATGAGAAACCCGGATGGTTTCTAGCGGCCGGATTGGCCCAATATCCAGAATTTCCCGCGGCATATTGGATTTGCTCCAAAGCTCCTTCTCCTTGCTCTCCTCCTACATACATGGATTAGGATTGGTCTTGCCAATCGCTCATATGATTTATCGGCGTGGATGTAGAAGGGGCTCCTTGAGGCTCCGTAATGTACTTCTCCAATCTCTCCACTACCTTGTGGAGAGAATCAAATTTGTTGGCTAGCTCCGCGACGGCCTTGGCCTCATAAATGCTAGACGGCTTCAAGGAGGACGAAGAGTTTCCTCGCTCGTCACCCCACTGTTGGTTGTTCGAGGCCATCTCCTCAAGCAAGGCCGTAGCTTCATCAAGAGTCTTTGACAAAATGACTCCATTGGCGGTAGCATCAATGATTTGTTTCGTGCCCGGTTGGAGTCCATTGTAGAAACTGTGGACGAGCTCCCAATCCTCAATGCTATGATGGGGACATTGATGTTGCAAGTCCTTGAAGCGCTCCCATGCTTCATAGAGAGTCTCCTGTGGTCCTTGCTTGAAGGACATGAGAGCACTTCTTATCTTCACCATCTTGGAGGGCGGGTAAAATTTGTCGACGAAGGCACTCGCTAATTCATTCCAAGTGGTGAAGATTCCTTCAGCTTGCGTCCTCAACCAATATAAGGCCTTGTCCTTGAGTGTGAAAGGGAAGAGGCGCAGTCTGATAGCATCCACGGAGACGCCCGGCATTTGGAAGGTGGCACACTTAGATAGGAAGAGCTGGATGTGGTAATGAGGGTTTTCATGGGAGTTCCCATGAAAAGGATCTTGTTGCATAAGAACCACCAATTCGGTCTTCAACTCGAAATTTTTGTCGGCCGCCAACTCCGGCATGGCAATGGATGAGGTCGTGGAAGAAGTCTTAGGCCGAAGCCTATCTCTTATGGAAATAATCCTCGCCATTCGCTCTGCCAATTCTTCGGGTGTCTCAGGTTGGGTCATAAAATTTCCTTCCGTAACGGGTCTCCTCTCCGCTCGGATCCTCCTCAATGTACGCTCGATCTCCGGATCGTATAGTATCTCTTTGGGGTTCGCCGAGGATCTCGTGTACATGCAAGAGAAAACAGAGTTTCAAAGAAATAGTTAGCACAACGGAAGGGTAAAATAAAAATAGAAACAATAGAACAAAAAAGAAAAATAGCTAGGTCGGTAGAATCAAACACTATTGCCTCCCCGGCAACGGCGCCAAAAACTTGATCGCGCTCCGGATACACGTCCCGGAGCGGCGACACTGTAGTCTTACCGCAAGCGCACGGTGTAGCGGCGAGCGGGTATCGAACACAGGGAGGCCTAATAACAATGTCTTCTTCAATCACCTGGCTATAAGAATAGTCGAGAAATGTTCACAAATATGTGATCACAGTCGTTCAATTATACGAAAGAAATAACAAATTAATAAAGACGCCTAGGGGTAAGGAATCCCCGATACTCGCCGTATCTCATCATTGTGACTCGTAGGTTTCACAATTGCTAGAGTTGAAATTCGGATGAACTAGTTGCAACTGAATGTAGAACCAAGCTCACGCTCTCGCGCTATTGCCGGTCTATAGCAAACCTAGGGTAGGGTCCAATCTCTTACAAACCCTAACATAGGCAAACTAGCGTGAAGAACAACATCATCGTTCAATCGCATCTCGAGCCCACTCTCGTGCAAACTCGAGCTACGACCTAGGTTGGGATAGTTCCTACCCGTCCAATCTCTTGCAAACGGGTATTGGTATAGAATTACAATCGAAAACCCTAGTTTCGGTCTAATCTCTTGCAAACCGATTCCGGAGAAATCCAATTGCAACCCAATTCGAATTTCTAGGGCTTCCTACCGAGTTGGGATCCAATCTCTTGCAAATCCCAATCGGTATGAATCCCTAGCCATTCGTATTATAGCAATCCCAAACTAACCCTAGTCAATTCTAGCAAGAATTTCACCAATTCATCACAAATTAGAAATAGGATTCGTAGGGTTCATCCCTACGTCCTAAGACGATGAAACTACTCACAATTCATAATATAATGAAATAGAAATTCACAATCAAACTCAATGGAATTCATAGCAATATTCAAAATATCAATAAAAATGGAGTTTTTGAGGGAAAGAGAGACAAACCAATGAAGAACAAGATAGCATCCAACAAAATAACCCTTTTCTCTCCTCCCTAAAAGCTTAATCTAATCCCTAAAAAGTTAATCTAAAAAGGCTGCAAAAAGTTCTGAAAAAGCTCTCCAAACTAGGTTAAAAACTGGGGTTAAATACCCCCCAAAATCGCCCAAAAAATTGTGACGAAAATGCCCCTACGCAGCCTCAAAATCGCAGTTTACGCTACAGGCAGCGCGGCTCACTCGGCCGAGTGACAAATGTCCCTCGGCCGAGTGATAGACCCTGACAGATTTCAGAGAGTTGGGGGTCTTGGGGGTCGTCTCCTCGGGAGTCACTCGGCCGAGTGACTTTTCTTCACTCGGCCGATGGGCGATCTTCACTCGGGCAGACGTCATTTGTCACTCGGGCGGACGAGGACTCGGAAATTGACTGTACAAAAACAGTAAGTCTGGGATTTTTGTTGCCGTCGTCTTGATGCCACTCGGGCGAGTGGGTCTCCGTGGTTCGGCCGAGTGACATGGCGATGCTCGGTCGAGTGCACGTTGATATAGCTCTGTTGCGTGTCCGATCTGGCCGGCCGAGCGGGCTTCCGATGGTCGGCCGAGTGACTCCTTCACTCGGCCGAGTGAAATGCTCAAAATGCCCAAACTTCATATTTCGCTCCCTCGTCGCTCCTACGACGTTCTTTCTCCTTCCACTCCTCTCCAATAGCAAAATACCCCTCAAGAGAGTAGTCGGTGACACTCCGGAGTGGGTGCATCTCAGAATCACTCCAAATCGCTCCAAATCTCCTGAAATACGACAAAAACAACAAATCGTGAAAAGCATCGCAATATTGTCGAATAAACGTGAAAAACACGATTTGAGCGATCTAATTGGCATGCAAACATGCAGAAAAAAGGTGTAAAATACGGAGTGATCAATTATAATAGGGAAAAATCTCCTAGGAGTATAAGGAAGGAGATTTTGAATTTGAATTTTAAATAATTATATAATGAAATTATATAATAATAGATTTATATCATCTTAGCTAATTAAGATACGCAAAGAATTTGGATACGCGTGTAAGTACAGTACGAGAAATGGAAGATCACAAGACAACAAGTAAGATACGTACAAAATACGTATTATTCAATACCTGTCGTTACAGCCCACTTCAATTGCCTTGAATTAGGCAATTAGTGGCGAGATTGATGGTGACGGTTATGCTCCATGATGACCATTTCATGTGCCAATAATTGAGCAATTAGAGGCCACAATTATGGGAGGAAGTTACAAAGAAAAGGGGAAGATAAAAATATTCCAAAGGATAATGAAACAGAGGTGGCCAAATCACAATCAGAGGCTAAGTACCAGACTACAATATTCATTCATCGTCTTCACTCATTTTTTCCTTTTGAAATTTTCACAATGAGGAACTAACTTGGGCATCGAAAAGGAATCGGTCAGGCCCCAGCCCCGACCCCCTAACGATCTTCTTATGATGCAGGATAATGGAGATACCATGAAGCTAGGCCAACATCCATCCTTAGAGTCCAATCCTAGCTCACTTTGACCCGGAGTTTCCCTCTCATGAGTCCCACTTCAACCGATGACGAGGTTCCATTCCGACGAAAGAGACATCTTCAACCCAAATTACTGTCGAGCCAAAAATGAATTTAACAGGTGTACTCCTGGCCAATTAAGTATTAGCAAGTTGTAACACCTGACTTGCATTTTTATTCAGCAATTTTTATTCAGCAATTAAGTATTAGCAAGTTGTAACACCTGACCAATTAAGTATGAGCAAGTTGTAACTGTAATGCCCTGTGTAGCTACTGCACAAGTACTAGAGAGGGTGAATAGTACTTTAAAATAATCAAGAGTGTTATTCCTAATTATTGTGCAAAACACAAACAACAAAGCGGAATAACTACAAACAACAAGAATTAAACAACACAAACAATACGATATAACGGGTTCGGATCCACCCAAGTCTCCCTGACTTGTTCCCGGTGATCCTACGTCCCAACCACCCAGATCCCCTCCGGATACTTGAGTTAGAAAGCACTAACCCAAGCTTTGCACTATGAAATTCTTGTAGAAAAACCTCTACAAGACCAAATCATACACAAATGACATGTGACTCCCACAACCCGGGATCACACCTCTCTCACAACCGAGAGACAAACTCAAATAACGAATGAGATGAAATAATGAAACACTTACCACAGGATCCTATGCCTTGAGTATACTTACCAAATTAGGGCAAGAATGGATTTTGAGGAAGAAGCAAGCACCAAACCCTAGCTCCACCAAGATGGACAACAATAGATGGCTAGGGAGGAGTTGGTGACTTGGATTCAAAGCCCTTGGCTTAAATGGCTCACAATCAATGAATCTCTCTTGAGGAATAAGAGTGAGGGAGAGATTCTAGTGAGAAGAGATAGCTTTAGAATGGAGTTGATTTGCTTCTCTTTGATTTCTCCAAAACCCAAAATAGGCAGCCTTGAATACTAGGAAAGAACTCCTCCAAGTATATATAGGATAGAGGAAAGAGACAGGAAAAATCGTGGCATTTAATGATCCAACGGCTCTATTCTGAAGCAGACTAGTCGATCAAAGAAGGATCACTGACCGACTAGTTTATCAACTAGTCGGTCGGTGATTCAACATGAACCGACTAAGAGGATGACAACCAATAAAGATAGTTCAAGAGAACTAGAACTAGTCGGTCTAAGAAGACTTGCCAACCGACTAGTTACACAACTAGTCGATCGGTGAGTGTTCTTTGACCGACTAAGAGTTGAAACATGATAGGCTGAAATCAAGCAGCACTAGTCGGTCTGAGAATAAATTCCAACCGACTAGTTTCTCAACTAGTCGGTCGATGATTGTTCTTTGATCGACTAATGATAAACAGTAGCTCAGGCTGTGAAATGAAAGACATAACTAGTCGGTCTAAGAAGGATTTCTAATCGACTAGTTTGACAACTAGTCGGTCGGTGAACCTTCTTGGACCGACTAACTGTAAACAGTAAGTGAGCTGAAATTGAGAAGGCATTCTAGTCGGTTCAAGAAGGATTTCCGACCGACTAGATTGCCATCTAGTCGGTTGGTTCTTCTTCTTGAACCAACTAACATGCACAAGAAGCCGCGATGAGAAGCGTAAGGCTTCGGGAAAAATTCTATGGGCTTCTATGATAATCCTAGCTCTAATAATGTAAGACCTACTCAAGGCTTAGCATTCTATGGAAAGAAACTAGAAGACTATAAAATAAACCTTGACGAACCGTCTTCAAAAGCTTCAATCCGAATCTCTTGACTTCAATAATGCTCCTAGAGCTTCAACGAAGCTTCAGGCACACAATCACGCGCTTTGAGAAGTTTTGAGACGTCGCTTTTGATATACGTAGACTTTTGGCGACGATCTCCATAACTGCGCTCACATAGTGTTAGTTCACGATATTTATGTTTGCTCATCATCAAAACCAAATCCGGGGAATCAATACTCAACATTCTCCCCCTTTTTGGTGATGACAAACCAACATAAATAATAATGAATAATAATAATTCAAATGAATTTTACTTACTCCCCCCTGCATTGATGACACGTTAGTTCCGCATTCAATAATGATCTTACGCTTCAAGCAGATGAGGAAAGTATAAAATGTGAACTCAAATATCGAAATTTAGGATCTAAATCCATTTTTATATCTTGACTCCCCCTGAATCTAACATATCAAATTAGATTCACGGTAAAATGCTTTGAATTATCATTAAGCACATCGTCATTATTAATTCTCTCCCCCTTTGGCATTAGCAAAAAGAGCGGGAGGAGATCAACGACGACAACAATGGCTAAAAATAAAAGCACGAGAGTCTAAGAACATGACCATTGTCTAAATGACACCAAAGAAAAATACCAAATATAAAATACCGAGGAAAATCACGGCGTGCCAACGAGACCATAGTCGAAAATCGAAAAATGAAATCATCAAAACTCAAAGCAATTGAGTTACGGAACATACTCTCCAATATCAACATTCTTGGTTAATTAAGTGCATGGAATTTTCATAAAAGTAAATCCATTTAACCAAAAATAACCGTCGAGCGACGAAATCAATATCAGAGACATAAATCCAATGTGCACAAGAAAAAGATGCACACATTATATAACACCAAAGGTCACAACATCGATCGAAGAAGATCACAAAGAATAAGCATTTCAATTCTAAGTGAAGTGTGCGATGTGAGGTGACAAGGTGATTAAAAACAATATGCAATCAATAACATGCAACAGTGTTATGCCAAAAATAGAGATAGAAACTTCGTAAAATTTACGGCATACACTAATCTAGTACTAGCATACATTCCAAGAGAGATACTCACTAAATGAGTCAATAATAAGCATGGAATGCCATGAGCATGAGAAAGATAAGTACATAATCATAAGCTCAAAACTAGCATCAAGATATGCATGAGATAGTCTAAAACATAAAGAGACATCACATGCATTCAACACACATGGATACCAAATGTATATCAAATGTAAGAATATACTTACAACATTAGGCTCCCCTTACTTTGGTGCATCACTAAAGCACCATCAACTCCATTAGGATGAAAATCCTTGCAAATCAAGGAGTTGGTAGGGTTGGTATCCCACGGTGGATTGAACCATGAAATCACAATTCTTGGAGCTAAATATAGATTTGTTGCTCCTTCTCTTACTCTTGAGTACCTGAAGATAAAAATATCCTACCATGGTACCCAAGGACATTGGGTCCTAAGAGATTAGACCTTTGGAAGCCAAGTCCAATTGGACTTAGACTTCCCAACAAAATCATCATTGTGCACAACATTCATGAAATACGAATTAATATACGCTTGTTTTTATGCATGCTTGTGTCCTTCGGGCCCCAAATAGTGAATGTCTTGGGAGCCCTATTCCTATTGGGAGCATGCATACGTTGTTGATTTCTACATGATGCATGTCGTGGATAGGCATATGCATGACGTGGATAAGCATATGGCACATGATGAAATGGTGCATGATGAAAATTGTTCATATGATAGTGTGGATGAACATATGCATGTGGAGGAACACGTGCATGAGTGTGTCTCACATGGTGTGCACGTGCTCGTGGATGTGGAGCATAAAAATCATCATACGTGCGAACATGTGGAGTAGGATGTGTGTTCCTATGTGGCATGGTATACATGAAAACATGACCCTTCTTTGGAGGTCCACCCAAAGTGGGTTTCTATCCAAATGGGGGTGTGTACCTAGCGGAAGCACCATTGGTAGATGAACTACCCATGAAGTGTTTACTCCCACTAGTTGAGGCTTCGAAAGATGGCCTAACAAAGGTCGTGACCGATTTTGGATGAGTCTCCCATCTTAACCCCAAGCCAATGTGATGATTGGCCGGAAGTAAGTCATTTAGGATATTATCCAAATGGCCCTTACCTTTATTGAAATCATGAATTCGGCCTAATGTGCACTCATACTTCTCGGTGAGAGAATGCATCGAAGCATCCAAGGTGGACACTTGCGATGTGAGTGCACAAACACGTGACTTGAGATTCTTATTCTCAATTCTCAAAGTTGAGTTTTGAGACGTCAAATCCACCATCACATGTTCATTCGAATCATCAACATGAACATGCTCAAGTTGAGATTTGATATTTACAATCTCATTTCTCAAACTTTCAACAACGGTGTCGTTGATGATGATGATAGGCTTAGGTGAGGTTTGGAGACTAGTTAGCTCATTTTTAATCTTGGTATATCTACTAGCCAATTTAGAAAACTTAGACCAAAGTTGTTCGTTAGCTAATCTAGGTTCATCCATAGTTACATCATCGCCTTCATCCTCGCTTTCATCGGAGGAGGTCTCTTGAACATGTTCCTCTCTAGCCATGAAGCACATGTTTGCTTTCTCCACTTGCTCATCATCCGGCTATCCACTTGAGGAGTCCTCTTCGAAATCGGTGAATGAGCGGACAAGTCCTTTCTTGTACCCCTTCTTGTACTTTCTCGACTTGTCGTATTTGGGTGCCTTCCACTTCTCCTTGTGTTTGTTGAGAGGACAATCCGGCTTGATGTGTCCTGGCTTGTTGCATTTATAACACACAGGAGTAGATGCATTAGAAGAACCAAATTTAGCTTTGTTCTTGAACTTACATTTTCGGAAGAATCGGTCGAACTTCTTTGCCAAATCGGCCAAAGCTTCTATGTCCAACTCGTCTTCCGATTCTTCATCATCGGTAGATGTAGATGGAGCGGCCTTGAACGCAATTGTCTTTTTCTTTGGCTCGTCTTGGTTCAAGTACGACTTCATCTTGTCTTGCATCATTATCTTACTATCCTTGTGTACCTCATAAGACATCAAGGTACCTATTAGTTGAACGACGGTATATTTATTCATATCATTACCTTCCTCGATGGCGAATGTACGCTTTTTCCAACAAGAAGGAAGTCCGTCAATTATCTTTGAGACTTTCTCCTTTTGGGTGTAGGTCTTTCCAAGAGCCTCCAATTCATTGGTAATGTCGACGAAACGAGCATAGTACTCCTTCACCTTCTCACCCTGTTGCATATGAAATAATTCGAACTCTTTGTTAGCAAAAACGAGTTTAGAGTCCTTTACCGTACTCGTTCCTTCGTGCAAGATGAGGAGTTGGTTCCATATTTGATATGCACTCTTACATGTGCATATCTTATTGAAGTCTTCGGGCTCCAACGCACATTGCAAGGCATTCATCGCCTTGGCATTGTTTACCTCCGCGGCGACCTCCGCGGTAGTCCACTTCGCGAAGTCTTGTTCGGTGGGCTCGACATACTCCGTCATCGTGGCTCTCCATAGTGAAGTGCTCCGGAGGAACGTTTCCATCCGGCATTTCCAGTACCCATATTTGGTACCGTTGAAGAAGGGAGGCCTAGTTGAGGAGTGTCCTTCCATCACCGAAGAAGCTCCTTCATGATTCTTGAAGACGATGTAGTCGTTGTTTGTCATAGCTATGAACTTGGCTCTGATACCAATTGTAATGCCATATGTAGCTACTGCACAAGTACTAGAGGGGGGGTGAATAGTACTTTAAAATAATCAAGAGTGTTATTCCTAATTATTGTGCAATACACAAACAACAAAAGTGGAATAACTGCAAACAATAAGAATTAAACAACGCAAACAATACGATATAACGGGTTCGGATCCACCCAAGTCTCCCCGACTTGTTCCCGGTGATCCTACGTCCCAACCACCCGGATCCCCTCCAGATACTTGAGTTAGAAACCACTAACCCAAGCTTTGCACTATGAAATTCTTGTAGAAAAACCTCTACAAGACCAAATCATACACAAATGACATGTGAC
This sequence comes from Scilla litardierei, assembly GCA_030789695.1. Classification (NCBI taxonomy): domain Eukaryota; kingdom Viridiplantae; phylum Streptophyta; class Magnoliopsida; order Asparagales; family Asparagaceae; genus Scilla; species Scilla litardierei. The sequence goes on from CM061135.1 coordinate 75,711,483, forward strand.
TCCCACAACCCGGGATCACACCCTCTCTCACAACCGAGAGACAAACTCAAATAACGAATGAGATGAAATAATGAAACACTTACCACAAAATCCTATGCCTTGAGTATACTTACCAAATTAGGGCAAGAATGGATTTTGAGGAAGAAGCAAGCACCAAACCCTAGCTCCACCAAGATAGACAGCAATAGATGGCTAGGGAGGAGTTGGTTACTTGGATTCAAAGCCCTTGGCTTGAATGGCTCACAATTGATGAATCTCTCTTGAGGAATAAGAGTGAGGAGAGATTCTAGTGAGAAGAGATAGATTTAGAATGGAGTTGATTTGCTTCTCTTTGATTTCTCTAAAACCCAAAATATGCAGCCTTTAATACTAGGAAAGAACCCCTCCAAGTATATATAGGATAGAGGAAAGAGAGAGGAAAAATCATGGCATTTAATGCTCCAACGGCTCTATTCCAACGGCTCTATTCCAACGGCTCTATCCATCTGATGTAATTCGAGGTCTAAGCAAGCTACCATTGCCAAAATCAGGCGAATCGAGGTAAAACGGACAACAGGTGAGAAGGTCTGTTTGTAGTCTATCCCTTCATATTGCGTAAAACCTTTCACGACAAGGCGAGCTTTATATCTGTCAATAGAGCCATCAGCCTTATGCTTGATCTTGAGAACCCATTTGTTCCCAATAGCTCTACGTCCTCTGGGTAAGTCAACTAAGTCCCAGACTTGGTTAACTTTCATGGATTCCAACTCTTCCTTCATCGCTTCCATCCATTTGTCTTTCGCAGGGCGTGATACGGCCTGTTTGAAAGTAGCAGGCTCGTCATCATCTTGTAGTAAAGTCATAAAGGTTTGCGGAAATTCATCCTCAAATCTTAGAGGAGCCAACCTTGTACGACTACTACGTCGTATTTGAGATTCTTCAAGTCCTTGTTGACTCGAATTTAGATCAATTCTAATATCACTCCCACTTGGAATGTCGTTAGAAATGCTCCCACTTGGATCATTATTCCCGTATGGAATAGGATTAGTGTCATTCGTATCATCCATTGGTGAAGTTTGAAACGTATTTTCTTCTTCACCAAGAATTCTCCCACTCGAATGAGGTAATCCTTCTTGATCATTAATCTCAAATAGAGATAAGTCCTGACTTATCTCTCCCTGTCTTGGAAACTCGTTTTCCAAGAGTGACATCCCTCGACTCAAACTCAATTAGACCTCCATTGTCTTCCTGACTAACGAAAACATAACCTTTGGAGTTTTCTGCGTATCGTATAAAGATACATTTCCTTCCCCGTGGCCCAAGTTTGCCATACTTATGGGAGGAAATATGTGCGTAGGATGCACATCCCCAAGGTTTCAAAATGTATAAGTCAGGAGACCTTTGGTTCCATAACTCATAAGGAGTGGAGCTAACTGATTTCGAGGGTACGCGGTTCAAGATGAAAGCGGCCGTCAATAATGCATCACCCCAAAAGGTGATTGGCAAGTTAGCTTGCGCCATCATTGAACGGACCATTTCCATTAAAGTCCTATTTCTCCTTTCTGCAACACCATTTTGTTGCGGAGTATAAGGCATAGTTACCTGATGTATTATGCCCTTTTCATCACAAAGTTCCTTAAAACTTGTTGATTGATATTCACCGCCCCTATCGGTTCGCAAGACCTTAATCTTGCGATCTAATTGATTCTCCACTAAACTCATATAGTTCTTAAAGCAAGTTAATGCTTTACTTTTGTGGGATATCAAATAGATATGTCCGAATCGGGTGAAATCATCAATAAAAGTGATGAAATAGGACTTTCTGCGTCTTGTCTTGACATTCATCGGACCACATATGTCCGAATGGATGAGCTGTAATGGAACCTCGACCCTTGTGCCGGTTCCAAATGGCTTGCGACAAGATTTCCCTGCAAGGCAATGTTCGCAGGTCGACATTTCAACCTTTGAAACATTGGATAGAAGGCCACGTTTGGCAAGTCTATCCATTCGTGTTGGTCCAATGTGACCAAGCCGTGCATGCCAACAAATTATATCAGACTCGTAAGTCGAAGAATTTGCAACAAGGAAATTTTCATTACAATATGAAGAGTCATACATTGTATTTAATACAATAAATCCTTTAAATACATACCCAGTGCCAATTAAGGAATTATTACAACACAAGTCCACTTTACAATTTTGAAAGAACCAGCTATAACCAAGACCCATTAACATGATCACAGATAGTATATTCCTTCGAATATCTGGAGCGAAGATAACATCATGAAGTAGGAGAGTGCGGCCGTTGTCCAAGACTAGCTTGCAAGTCCCAACGCCTTTCACTTCAACACGTGTGTTGTTTCCTACATAGATCCATTTCGTTCCTTGGGGTATCCGGTGATACTCCACGAAGGACCGTCTGTCCCTTGCTATGTGGTCGGTGGCACCTGAATCAATTATCCAAAATGGATTAGATTCCATAAGAAATATTGAACTAGAAACACATATGTAACTAGTATAATTACAATTTACATCGTCGCCTCCACTCGTACACGAACGAGCATAGTGACCGAGCTTGTTGCACTTGAAGCACTTGATCCTCTTCAAGTATTTCTTCTTGTGCCATTTCTTGTGCCCACCCTTATGTTTGGGTTTCTTGGTAGACTTAGATTGCTTATTACGTTCATTAGAAGACTTCGAACGATCTTTACGTTTCTTTCCCCCGTGTGAGGAACTAGCAACCATGTGCACTTCTGCACTTAGCTTGGCAACCGCAAGCCGCTCTTCTTCTAATTCGAGGTGCTTAGAAACATCGCTGAAAGTCTTGATGCTCTCATTATGAGTGAGATACATCTTCATTTGGTACCACCCATTTGGTAGGGAACGTATGACTGCTTGGATTTGTTGCTCATCAGTGAGCACATGACCCGCATCCTTTAACTCTGAGATAAGATTCGCCATATGTCGCAGATGTTTCCCCATGGAATGATCTGGACGTTTCTTGTATGAATCAAATCTTATAGTTAAGGGGCGAAGTTTGGACACCGATGTGCCACCAAACTTTTCCTCAAGCTTGGACCATATGTACATGGCTAAGTCATGCTCTCGGAAGATGCGCATTATGTCATCAGCCATACTGCTTAATAACGTAATGCGTGCTATCTTGTTCTTCAGAGACCAAGCATCAAAAGCTTCCTTGTCTCGTCTGTGTTGGGCTGTAGTGCCCGACTCTGGTTCAATCATTACGTTCTTTAGAGTTTTGAGCACTTCTTGCTCCTCTAAAACATATTGTATCTTGATGGACCAAAGTTTGTAATTATCGCCGTTGAGTTTTTCACCTCTGTTTAACTCAGCAACGATATTCTTTGAAGCAGAAGACATTTTACTTTTAAAATGCTGCAAAAAGACACAAAAAAACGAAGGTTTGATCAAAAACATTGCATTGAAAATTCTTAAAATATAATTCCCATTTGAAATGATAATAGAATATCCCATTTGGATAGTTCTAATTTCAACTCCCATTTGGATAGTTCTAATTTCAACTCCCACTTGGAATGATATTTATAATTTGATAAGTTACTTTCGAAAAATATTGAAGATGTTACTCTAGAATCGGAAAGGTCACTATGTTTCCAATCACCATCTAGAGTAACTTTCAATATTTCCCCATCACTTTATCAAATAAAAATACTCTTATAGTACTTTGTAGCGGAAAAGCGTTTTTGAAAATGTATTTTTCAAAACATACGAAAAACGTATTTTTCAAATTTGTATGTTTCAACCTAGTACCCTTATGATACTAGTGAAATATTCGGCACTTCCTGGCCAGTTACCGGGGATGAGCCGTATCCGTGCCAAGGCCAGATTCCCCCTGAGGGGAATTTTCTGCAAGCCATTGTCGCCGGCTCCCGTATGGATCCAAGCGCTTCCCCCGTATGGGAGAATTTTGCCGCAGACGACTGTCGTTGGCCCCGTATGGGCTAGTCAGCATGTTCGTTCGACCAAGGCCTTTTGCCAAATTGGTCGACCAAAACTCCCGGATTGGTCGACCAATACCAATGATCTGAAACCCCTCCCGGCCAGGGCCTCTGCCCTGGCCAAGGCTGGCCAAGGGCCGGCCAAGGGCCCTCTTCCCTGGCCGGCCAGGGGCCCTGGCCCCTCGGCCAGGGCCTCTGCCCTGGCCGAGGCCGGCCAGGGCCTCTGACCTGGCCGAGGCCGGCCAGGCCCTGGCCGAGGCCAGGGCATTGGCCCTGGCCACTGCCAGGGCCGGCCAGGCCGGCCCCTGGCCTTGGCAGAGGCCGGCCAGGGCCCCTTGGCCCTGGCCTAGCCTCGGTCAGGCCTGGCCTTGGCCACGGCCAGGGCCCCCTGGCCCTGGCCGGCCTTGGCCGGGTCATGGCCATTTGGCCTTGGCCGGCCTTGGCCCATATGGCCATGGCTGGCCACCCCCTTATATGGGGTTGCCGCACACCCCGCCGGAGGGGTGGCTGTGGTGGTTATTGGCCGTAGCCAACCCCCTCCGCATGGGGAGGGGGGTGCATTGCCTTCATAGCCCATTTGGCCATGGTGATCAAGCACCAAAAGTCATCTTCCCCGATGGGAATAACTACCATCTTCTTCCTCGATGAATTACCCATTCGTCGATGAAGCACCCGTTCGTCGAGAAAGTAGTTATTCTCTAATGGTCGTGCGCCAAAATAAAAAATAACATACTTTAAAGTTCGTAAACTACACGCTCCACATGAAGAGAGTTCACATTCTCTATGAATGGAGACTCGGCATCCATGAAGAGTGCGAGTTTGACGATATGAACGGTCGGTTCTTCCCGTCACAGAGAGTTTCTGCCATATCCGTAATGGTAGGAGACCCTAACGTGAAAAGAACAACCGCTGCGTTCTCTCCGTCACGAAGCGTTCCTACCATATCCATAATGGTAGGATACCCATTCGTGAAAAAGACAACGCCTCGTTCATCGGTTCGATGGAGCGGCGGTTTGACCGGGGCGAACCCTTATGGCTCTGATACCAATGTTGGATCCTGACAAAACAAGAACGTTAGGATCGAATAATAAAGTCGAGACTTACGCTAGCGTACGCGGCACCGTAATCTCGGAACTTCGCCCTCGGATTCGTCACAACGGTCGATACTTCGTCACGGAGGATCGAAGCAGAGTTTCACCGTCTAAATCTCTAACTAGAAGAGGATTTTAATGGAAGGGAGAAGAAGAACATAAGATGCATTATGCAAACTTA